>JACSYO010001999.1:1687500-1935000 GCA_016806645.1 Ophiodon elongatus | reverse complement strand
AACCCTACTGTAGTGCTTTTTTTTGGTGTTTTTTTGTCTTTCTGTCCCTAATTACACTTTCCCTGTCGGTGCGATGACATAACGACAGTGCTATCGGGTGATAACCTGTATTGTATTGTCATGCATGTTGTGCGATGAGGTCCCTGGAGCGGTTTCTCAGCTCCATAAATAGAAGCAGCTCTTGGCAGGTACAGTAAAGCGGGCAGGAGGCGGCTGAATGCAGACTGAGGCAGAGAGAATTCTGACAGAGCACCAAGGACTTTGGATTTTAGGGAAGTTGTGAGAGAAAGAAGATTTGGACGGATGCTCAACCATCGAGGAGGATATATTTAGTAGTTTTCATTTGGGGATATATTAACTAAATTTGTCTTTTTTTTCAATGCCAACATCTTTGATTATTTTCAAAGAATCAGTGCAAAAAAAACGGCTGTTGTTTGATTTATTGAATCTAACGTTCAGTTGGTGGTGATCACTGATGGTCTCTTTGTTTGTGAGTTTGTGACACTGATAGTCATTGTATTACATTTTCATACGCACACACGCACACACGTACTGACACACACACACACACACACACACACACACACACACACACACACACACACACACACACACACACACACACACACACAGTGTATGCCATCCTAATACTTCTCTTATCTTTATGTTTGTGTCAACAGCAGCTGAGCGGAGGTGGTAAAAGATGACATTATGCATAAACGGCTCAGTCCACACAACAAACGAGTTGAGGCTGGAACACAAAGGTGCTGTCAAAGGAAAAAATATATGTGTATGTATATATATATACATCAACCACACATTTATTTTCAAGCGTTAATCCTTTTGTCCCCTCATTCCACTGTGTACCTCATTCCACTGTGTACTGTGTAACTTTTTAAAGTTCCATCACACAAGGAGCCCCCACAGCAACAACAACAGCATCAACACAGCCAATTCCTTCTGTTCATAACCTGTCTTTGACTGCTCGCAGAAATAAAATGAAGGAGTTTTAAAAGCATCATTTGCAGAAATCTAAAGACATCCAACACAACAAATTCAATTATTTCCACAACAAATTTCCAATAGCCTCCCCTGACTTTACATTAACTCGATAGCTAAACATCCCCTCGTCTCATTTTCCCTCTCTTCCTCCTTTTGTTTGAAAGTGTATCAACTTTAATTGTCTTTGGTTTGGTGACTTTTGGCAGAAAATTAAACTTCATTTTTTCCTCTCTCTTCCTCTTTGTCTCTCTCCCGGTCCCTCTCGTTTTCCACCCTCTTGCTGGTATCGAAATGCGCGCAGCGTGAAATTAAAGCCAATGCATTTCTGACTCAAGAAATAAATTTGCCCCTCTGATGAGGTTGGAGTTGGTCCAAGGCTGTGCGAAGAAAAACACTTTTTACACTTATTTTCCTTCACGGTGGAATTATCCACTGCTTATTATTGTTCTGCATACGTGACTCTTTCTTCTGGGAACTCGGCTGCCTGCTGTTCTCCAAGCGCTGTCAGTGTTTTGGAGGATACTTGTTTTACCATCTAGTTTCAAAAAGGCCTTCCTGTGGCCTTCACGGGTCTGCGCTGCGAGACTGAAAGCTGGCGTCGAGGAGGAAAAGCAAAAGTATCAACTCCATGGACACCCGGTAGGTGATCCAGACCATCACAGGCTACAAAAGCATGTGTGAGGCCTCGTTGCCAGATGAGCTTAAGACCTTCGATGCCTGCTTTAATCTCCCCAACAAAGAGTTAGCTGTCAACTCTGAATGCCTCCAGAGGATCGGCCACCATCAGTCTCCACAGCGGATGTGAGAGAAATAAAGAATCCGTTGTCTCAGAAAATGTTTACATGTCACTGTCGCATGAGGGTGTTCCTATACCTGCTTCAAGTCAGCCATCATTGTCCCTGTGAAAGTCTGCAGTGTGCCGTCTCAATGACAACCGCCTGTGCTTTGAGAAACAGGTTCGCCAGCACATCTAAAAACAACATCCCAGTCAGCCTGGACCCTCGCCAGCAGATCCACAGTGGATGCCATCTTCACTGCCCTCCTCTCAGGGCAGTTATTCCTGACATGGTCGCCATACATCTCCGCAAAGAAAGCTCAGCTCTGGCGGTACTTCTTGAGGAAAGGAAACTTGAGAGGGTTAACTTTAGGCATTAGAAAACGCATCCCGACTGTAAACATTCGAAACTGGCGTGGGATGTGCACGGCCCAGGATAGGAGTGGTCTGATAGGAGTGGGTGATTAAAACCCGCCCAGAACATCATTGGTACCCGTCTACCGAGCATCGTTGGTGACAAGAGGTGCCTGCGCAGAGATCAAGGGATCCTAACAGACAACACCCACCCCAGCGACAGCCTGTTCCCCCTGCTGCCGTCTGAAGAGATGCAGAAGTATCAGCTGCCAAACCAAACTTCAGAGCAGCTTCTTTCCTCAGACTTTGAGTGACATCTTCGGCATGCCACCGCGAATAAAGGACTCCTCTCATAAAGGACTCCTCTCATAAAAGACTCCTCTCATAAACCTCAACTCTACACGTTGCAATGCATCTGTGCATTTCTCTTGGAACTATTCTCACTACTACCCATTGTCAATTTTACTGTTTTATTCTACTCATTATGATGATAATAAAGCGGAACCATGAACCATGAGTCCTGGTATTATTCAAAATGCTCCGCAGATAAATTGGTGTAATAGAATAGAATAAAAGGTAATAGAGTGAGTTTTCTGACATGAAAACAGGAACCACTCTGCAGGAACCCTCCTTGATCCTCAAGAAAAGAAATGTAGTAAAAAAAAAAAAAATCATTGGTCAGGTAATAAGTTCTCTCTTTGTGTGTGTCGACATTAACAGGAACTAACTTACTTCCAGCTGAGACATGACTGTTTTCTACAAAGTCACACAAATCTAAAATCCTAATTTCAGCCACACAGGCGCCTTCAGTCGTCCCGATTAGTCCTCTGCTCAAGTTGAAAGCATTGTCGTCCTGCCGCAACACAGTGAGGGAAGTTGTCAATCAAACACAGTCTGTGCGCGCCCACACAGTCCCGAGGAGAGGTCTTAAAAACACATATGTGGTGGACCAGGAGGTTTGTTTACCGAGCACCACCACGGCATTCTTCACAATCGCAAAGCCAAAGACAAATACCAGGTTTAATTTAATTATTCAAAAAGAAAATCCCAATTAACTCTCCTGAGTTTACATAATCTCAATATAAACCAAGGATATGCAATGCACAGATGCATAGTGTCTAGTTGAAGCTAATTGGCAGCCAGGTTACAACGACTAAACAAACAAATGGATTAAACGGATTTGGTCTAAAATCAACAGAACAGATAAAACCAACTGTGTGCATGTGCAAAAGTCACTCTGCACCTTATGGGATGGAAAGCTTTTTTTTTAGGGACGCTTCACTGAGAGACATACTCTTGTTTTCAGGACCAGACGATACACATTCACACAGCTACATGCTAGAGGTTAAGGGCCCTTGCTCAAAGTGGTGGCAATAAGGGAGGGGTGGCGCTACTTTTGTCCACTTTCTCCATCCTGCCGGTCCAGGGATCGACCACTCAATCACAAGCCTGCTTCAGTCCTGATGACTGTACTCTTTGAATGCTTTGGCCTGCAGTTCATCCTGACACTCACTCCTCTCACTCCTCTCACAATCTCCTCCAATCTCCTTCAATCGGGAAATCAGCTGTTCTCATCAGTTGCTCACATCCACCCGATTAGCACATTGGACACATTGTTATCACCTTGCCTCGGTCTCCTTTTAAATATGATTCTCTCTCTGCCTTTAGTGGGTTCCTGTCTCTCCTGACTGAAGTAGTATATGACTATACTACACATTTTAACACGGAAGTGAAGCATCATTCAGTGACCTCGCGTTGCGAGAAGCCTGCTGTGTGAGTCAACCACGACTACTTTTCTCACTCAACCCACACAAGTAATGCAAACCCATAACAGGTTATCACGTGCGATACCTTCAAGAATATCTTCTTGAAATACCCAACTTGATGAACATGACGGGTTCCCATGGTTGATTTATTTTAGCAAAATATGTCAGAAAAAAAGACTGCTGAGCAACAAATAGGCAATCCATTCTGGAAAATGTGTTTATTAAAGCCAAATATAACTGGCAGTCAAGCTGTGATGCTTGACGCCAAGTGACAGGGCTAGAAACACCCCCTAAGCCATTAAAGGTTACATGTTTAGAAGTTAATTAATTTAATTAATTAATTTGTTCATTGCGTGACTTAAAGTGAATTTTTACTGTGAAGAACTATAATGAAAACAGTCACACCTCCCCTCCAATCCCTTCCTGTAACTGTAATCTCACATTCACTGAAATCTGCCTGTGGACGTTTACAGTAACGACAGCCAATAACCCATGACATCATCTTATCAATAAAAAAACCCAGCTCCTACAAGTCCTTGTTCTGGTTCTGCCTTTTCCGCACCCTACTCGAGCGAGACTGCCCAAAAGATTTTCTGGTTATAGTTACACATCGCTAACCTAGAGTAAATAAGTTTAGCGCCAGCAGCTACGAATCAGGGTTAGCTTGCCGAATTTACAAGCGTCAAAGCAAGTTAGCGCCGAGCTGCTAACTCTGCAAAGTGGACATACGGAGCAGCCAGTTTCCTCCGACAGACTGCGTTTGACAGCAGAACCACGGCTCTTTTACCAACCTTGCTTGTCAAAATGCATTTGTCTTGCATGCAAACTAACCATCCTCTTTTACAACCCGGAGCCATTCATCTTACACCTCTCGTGTACATAGACATTGAATTAGCACTATGCAGTGGGGTCTAAAGTATTAAGTTTAGCTGTTGAATTGTCAGCATTGTTGCCTCTATTGATCAGCTTCCATGGTCTCATAGCACCTTCCAAAGCAGCAGCTCAATGACGTCACGCAGCATTGTGGTTCAAAGATGGCCAAAAGGGAGCTGAAAGAATTGCTGTATCTCATAAAATGTTGATTGTTAAAAAGTAGAATTCTTGCATCTCAAGATTTTGAAAAGTAAAGAAGGAGAGAGTTAAGATTTATAGCCGGTACTTCAATTCATTACTCTATTCCTTATAGCCCCCAGAGGTATCCTTATTGTTCAATTGGCAAATAACCGTCTTTGAACTTTTATCCTGCTCCAGTCATTCAGAAGAATTGCCCATGGATCATCATACTCAGGAGCTGAGAGCCAGGGCCATATTTAAAAATCTGAGTTTATTTCCCCTTTAATCTTTGATGACTATAACTCACGCAGCAGCGCTCCAGCACTCCGGTGGTGATTATTCATTCACCGGCCCATTTCTCTCTTGGCTGAGGTTGCTCCCAGTCCAGTCATATTAATCAAGCGCCGCTCTAATTGACTGATTAAGTCATGTCTCCAGAAGCCAAAATGGCTGACTGACTCATTAAACCGTGACACATACTCTGGTTGCAAAATGGCTGACTGCAATCCAATTTCCCTGACTTTTATGGGCACTATCTTTTATGGGGACTATTTTTTTCTCGCTTTCTTTCTTCAAATGCTTTTGAGCACACGAGACAGCTAGACACTCACATTCACACAGCCCTGTTTGCAAATCATGCTCCCTTTTGAAATAAATAATGGTCCACATTTTCATAAAAACATTGCTGTTTTGCCACAGATTGACATTATGAAGAAAAAAAACTTAACCTCCAGTGTTTTCATAAAAGCTTTTCCTTTTTAAAAAGGGTGCCTGAAGGGAAAAACACTTTTGTTTTACATATATTTGCTATTGCCAAAGGGTGTTTTCAAATCTCTAATTTGTTTGCTGTGGAACAAATTGTTTTTCCCTAACTTCAGTTTCCTTTCACAAAGAAAACAATTTAAATAAACCAAAATGCATCACTTCAAGCCATGTGAGAATGTTCACTCAGCTCCTTGGGGCATGAAAGTAAACACAGGAAAAAGGTCCAAAAGGAGGCTCTGTTTGCTTAAATATCAAGAAGGCAACAACCTTTGTTAGTAGTCCGGGTCAGACCTTGATTCACTCCAGCTGCTCACAAGTTTCCATTTCGCTCATCTGCATCCCAGTAGGCTATGCAAAACGCGCCCGGCTATGGAAGCTGTTGACCTCAAACTTGAAGAGCACGCCTTGGAGTTTGGTCAGATCCAGTTCTGATTATAAAAACGAACAGCTCAATTTGTGACAGAGACCACGTCCAGTAGAGGTTCTTGGTGCGGTTTGTTTCGGTCCGTACCCAGGTATGATTGCTGTGTTTAGATCTGGCCACAGGAATCATACTGAGAGCGAAACCCACCGAGGCTGACTGTAGACAACAGCGATTTAAAACAAATAAACTTCTTTCAGTGTACAATCTCCCCAAAATACTCGTAACCCTTAAATGCATATCCCAGGGTCGTACAGTATTTTTCTCCGTCTAACTTATTTATTCATTTTATTTAAAGGCCCAGTGTGTAAGATTTAGTGGCATCTAGTGGTGTGTTGCAGATTGCATCCAACTAAATCCCCTCTGCTCACCCCTCCCTTTCCAAGCGTGTTGGAGAACTACGGTGGCCTTCAAGTAAAGAGTTATCAACAATTAGGAGCTACTCTTTTCAATACTCTGCTTTTCTCCATGACTACATAATTGCTTTTAAAAACATATATAGACTTTAATTAAAAAACAAATACATTCACAACAGGATAAGAATTTATTTTTAAAATAAATCTAAATATTGTTTATAGAGCAGCAACAGTTATGTTTACAACAACAAAGTCACTATATAAAGTCATTAATATCTCACTGGAAACAAATGTAAAATTTCTGAGTGAAGTTTATAAAGAATGAAGAACACAGACATCCGTCAGTATCAGTCATTCCTCTTGTCCTCTGCCCTTCTGTCCTCTGTCCTCTTGGCTGCTTTGTCAGATAACGTTAAAACGCGAATGTGTCTGGGCTGCAGTAGAAACATGGCGGTGCAAGATGGCGGACTCCGTTGAAGACGACCTGCCCCTGGAGAAATAAATGTTATTTTTTAGGGCACGAAAACCCTACAATTCTTAGTTTCAGGTGATCATACACTGATTAAAACATAGTTATGGATATTGTATTCCATTGCTGCCAATTAAACCCACCTAAATGTTACACACTGTTCCTTTAAGCCTTCAACTCTTTGTGGTTTTTTTTTTTTAAACTATTTATCTTTAATAATGTTCTGCTGTAAAAAAATGTATGTGCCAACAGAGTTTGGCGCGAAGTTGAAAGCTCCAAGGACAAGTCTGTTTGGAATTTGCCAGAAGCAAGTGCATGGTTTCTAATGTTAAGAAGGAAAAAGTGGTCATTCTGCTGTCCAGGGGCCGGAAATGATCATATCAAGAAAAAGGTTGCCGTGGACTTAGTAGACTCTCCACATAAAATCATCCATTAGATGTACTCTGATTAATGTACTAATGAATAAACTGATTGTGAATTACTGACATGTGAATAGTTGTGTCACGTCAAAACTGTTTTTCTCCCGCAGGCATCCAGCAACAGTAAATCTATAATTCACTTAAAAGGCCAAAACTATAACTATAACACCAGGCAGAATTATGTAGATACAGACATTGTCATTGTCAACGTTTATTTTTCTTTTCAAGTCCCCGTTTTCTGTGTGTAAAATATGTGTAAAACTCAAAATGATCTAGCTTCTGTGGCAAAATTAGCGGCAGGTCTTTGCGAGCCTCAATCCCAGGATGAGGATGAATTTGTCATATGGGTCCCAGGCTGAGAAATAAGGCCTGCATTAGAGAGAAAATGTGTTATCGGTGGGCTGCCAAGTACCTGTGCAAGAACCTGCTGGGGCCAATTCATTTATATTAGGATGCCCTATTGGCAGCAATAGCAAGACCTTGTCTGAGGGAAAATGCAGTGACCGGGGATATCCATCTGCACTGAGCTAATGAGGCAGTGCTGGGTTAGTGAGTATTGGTTATATTTGAACACACTAACACACATTCTTACACATGTACTCATGACTATACACAATTACACACAGGAGACCGAAAAAGGACAAAATGACGGTGGCCCGGAAGTAATTAAGTGTTTGCTTAAATGTTGTGTTTTCTGAAATGTTGTCTTCTGAAATGTTGTTTTCCGCAACCCAGTCGTCAGAAGAAAGGTTGGCATCACGAGTTTCTGCGAACCACAGGACACGTTGAATGTTGACCGTTCTGAACCAAAAATAGGTTTCAGATCAGCCTCTTGTCACGCTTGCAGAAACATACAATGCCACGTAGGTAACGTTGTGAAACAAGCAGTAAGGTTTAGGCAACAAAACTACTTCTTTAAGGTTATAAAAAAAATATTTGTTATGTTGTTGTTCAAATAATAACATAAACTCAACATTTACTTTTGGTTTTACATGGGACACGAAGACTGGTCTACTGGGTACCGCAACCATTGTAGAATTTTACACTCTTTATACTCTGATCTAATGCAAAATTGTCCACTTTCCATAATTTTCTTTTTTTTTATTTAATTCCTGAAATGTCCTTTTTTTGTCTTAAACAAGGGCTCCCAAACTTGTCCATGCCAAGGCCCCAAAATAGCATTCATTTATGGTTGGAGCCAAGACAAAAAACTATTGATCACACAACGACAAATGTTAAAAAAATAACGAAATATTCTTTTCCCTACTTTTATTAATGCAATAAAAAAACAATTCAAATCTTTAATCTTTCCATTAGATTCAATATTTGTTTTCCATTATGAGTATCGGTCATCAGTTGTCAGTTTTTCAACAACATTGTGTGTGTGTGTGTGTGTGTGTGTGTGTTTGCTCATCAGGTCTTTTACTTTTCAAAAATGTGCCAAATTTTGTGAGTTAGCATTAGCTAGCTAGTTGCTAGCAAATAAGCTAGGCTAAGACTGTTGCAGGTAAACACTGTCAATTTATGAGTGATGAATGTTTGTTTTGACACAGGAAAATAGAAAGATGGGCATGGGAAATAAGATTCGAAAAAAGTATATACTATTGTACATTCCATTTTATAATAATAATAATATAGGAAGAATAATTAAAGTTGTTGATTTATAAAATGTCATGTTGTAAAATGTCCGATTTTCTATGAATGTTGTGTTTTGTGTAATGTTGGGTCGCTCATGCACACTCTACATTAATGCTCCACCCTATGTGTTCAATTTCTTAACTGCACGTGTAAATCCACCTTGTGTTTTCCCACGAAGATAAAATAAAACAAACAAACGATACATCATGGCTCCAACACACGTGATTACACATGCAGACATTCATGCGCGGGGCAACAAATGGATCCCCACACACAGGCACTCGCGCACACACAAATTCACGCGGCCACGCTGCCCCTCCCAGCGGTAATGAAACCCCGCACCGATCAATGGTGAACGAAAGGTCAGTCGAGCGGCCATGCGGCGACTGCAGCGAACAAGTCGCCCCGGCCTGACCAATGCACCTCCGGCAATCGTGGGCTACATCACAGAGCAGCATTAGCCAGCACTGCTAATGAGCTATTACAGCAGTGACCTTTGGGACAAACTCATTACCAGGTGACAATAGACGGCAGACAGAAGCTAGATTCATTATCATAATTATCGGCGCCACCATTATTGCAGCTCGCTGGGGCTGCATGGTGGACCGCGCGTGCTCGTGTGTGTGTGTTTGTCTGTGTGTGTGTGACAGAGAGCTCTACAAGCGGTTATAGACCATTTCAGTACCGTGGAAAACGATCCCCTCGCCTATGCGATAGCTCGGAACATTTTGACTAGAATTTGCTCATATTTTACTGGCTGTAATGAGGCGGCCTGTGCTTTCAAATAACATTTGGACTCCATCCATTTTGCCCACGTAGAATATGGAATTCATCTTTTTGTGCAGGGGGGGGAGGAGGGTGGAGGGTTCATTTGAACCATTACGTGCTGAAGCTTCGGCTCTAAATCTGGTGAATAGGCTCATTACAAACCCTGTCTCAGTTCGCTCACACGAGTTCGAGGATGGACGGCCACTTCAGGGTTTTCCAGCTGTTCCATCTGTTCGCCGGGATCCATCAAACGCCTCTCTATCAATCTGCTCCCCCCACCGCTACGTCTCTTGTCGACTTGCAGCGGGAAGTTCACAAACTTGTGCATCTCGGGCTTCTGCTTCTCGGCGAGGCGGAGGGAGGAGTAGATTAGCGGCGCTGTGCGCAGTGTAACGTAACACCGACTTTCCACAGCGACGAGGTGACTTGACGGATTACTCACCCGGAAGCAACGACTGCTGTTCTGCTCAGCGTAAAGCTGGCTGGTTTGTTTTACCTACCACATCAAGATCCGTTTCAGCTATACTGACTTTTAAATCATTTCTAGCGTTACAGACACATTTTAGGAGAATAAATGAAGGAACAGATTTTGGACAGCTACATCTTCAGTGCGAGTCTTCTTACTGCCTTTCTGACATCGGTAGGCCTGTACCAGGAACAGGATCCATGGGTGGGCCAGCTATGCTGAAAACTCTAGACGCAAACAGGTAGCAACGAATGACCAGCTGCTTATATACCCAGAGACGGGCCGTGATTGGCTGCAAGGTCCCCGATTCACCAGCCAATAGCAGGAGCGGGGAGGAGGATCATATTTTTAACAGTTACACCTTCACCTATTGGGGGTGGGGATACAATACCTGTTACAATGTGTACATTGTATACATGTTACAAGTCTTACTTTCTATAATGTCTGCACATGCCAACTATGGTGAAGGTAAGAAAGGATCATGGCTACAGTGAATAAAAAAAATCATTACTGATGAATTGCAGGTGTGTGACAGGAGGCAAGTTTCTGTCCCCTGCATCAAAGTCAAACGTTCACGCCAGTCCTCCACCCACGGCCGCACACCCTTACTTTCCACATTGCTACTTAAAGGGTCCACTACTTCCTTGGTTTGCACCATAGACTGTGTATAAGAAGTGGACGTAGTCGTCGTCACCCATTGGTGGTTGGACTGCCGTTTTGAAGCCTTGAGTTCAGCGATTTATTTGCATCACCATCTTGACTTATGGCCGTCACTAATATTGTTTGTTTTTTTGCAGCTAATGAACGAAGGTTACCATATTTGGAATGTGGAGGGGTGAAGTGGAGACGCTGTATACGGCTCTGGTAGCGGCAGCGACCTGTCAATCACAGTAAGCCCGTCCTAAAGCATACTCCGCTTTATGTTCTATTTGACTCTAAATGGGATCATAATTTACTAAATAAACATCATGATGTATTGAAGAAGACTTGAAACTAGAGATTGAGACCATAAACTCATGTTTACTGAGGTAATAAATCAAGAAAGAAGTAGAGTCATTTTCTCATAGACTATAGAATCAGACTTCTTTTTGAAACCGGAAGAGTCGCCCCCTGCTGGTCAGTAGAGAGAATGCAAGTTTCCACTGATCTTTAGCATTGGACATAAATCCCGAATCGTAATTCCTAGGATTCCGGGCTGGGTTGTAGGATCTTTGCTTACGGCCAGAGTTTGGATAAATAGTATCTAAAATAGGCCTCCAGTAGCTCCAGCACAATCAGTGAAAAGGTTTGTTAGCTAACTGAGCTACCGACAGGAGAGGTTTCACGCAAGAAATGACAAACAGAGGAGGGACGAGAATATGGGAACCACAGCAAATTACAGCAGAGGAGAAAAACAATGAGAAAACAGGAAGCAAGAAGGGTTGAAGAGAAGGAGCAAGGGACGAAGAGATGGAAGTAACACGATGAAAAGGAAGGAGGGATATGCGGAAGAGGGAAAAGTAATCAAGATAAAGGAGGGTAGAGGTAATGATGAGCAGCTGGATGGGAGGGATGAAAATCAGTGAAGTCAAAAAGAAGGCAGAGAGGAGGGGGGGAGTGCGGTGGGAAGGGGAGACGGATAAGGGCTGAAGACAAGGGAGGGGAGGAAGGAAAGAAGGGATGAAAAGAGGAGGTGACTGGCACAGAGGAAGGAGGAAATGACAGAGGAAGAGACCAAGGAGGAAGGATAAAAGAAGGAAGGATAAAAGAAGGAAGGAAGAGTCACGATCAACGCGGAGGAAGGGAGGGATGGATGAAGAGCAGGATGGTCGAAAGAGCGAGTGGATGAAGAGAGGGAGGCCGTGACGGGGAACCATTAATAATTTATGATAGCCTCAGCTTTTCAAAGCAGCCCAGCGGTCCCGCTCGCTGCTTTCCCCTGACGTTTAATTTGTCTGAAAATCAGCGAGCGTGGAGTCTGATTATCGTCTCCGTCTGCCAACGCCTCGGCTTCAATCTCCCCGACACCGAGGTGAGATCACAAGCTGTTATGGCGCACACGTCAGCCTGGAATCCTTCAGGTCAGAGCAAGCGGCCCTCGCCCAGGAGCTCTATCCATACAGACATAAAGTGTCCCTGTGTAAAGAATCTCTGAACCGCTCACAGCTACCCGAGATTAAATGCCCAAATACAGAGCTGAGGTCGTCTATATCATTCCATTTATAAGCCCATTATATTGATAGGGTAAAGCGCAGGGCGAGCAGTAAAGTGCCCTTGTCCGAGCTCACTCAGTACAGTTTTAGAGGCTATCTGACGGAATGACTTGGTCTCCAACAGGAGAGCAGCGTCTCTGTCGGTGCGTCACTGGGGCCAAAATGGCTTTTCAGCCTCTGCACCTGGTTTGAACACCAGGCAAGACTCAACAGTTAGTGTGGCAAATGGTCTCATAAAAATGAAGCATCCCTCATGTTAGAAACGCTTCTTCACTATTTTAAACTGGCTCAAATAATTAAAAAAAGAAATGTCCTTGCTGCCTTAACCAAATGGGAGTTAACTTAACATAAGACGAATAATTATTTTCAGTCTAAAAAAGAAAGAAAAAGTAAAACCAACAGATTTTATTCAATTTGATTCATATATTGCAATGGTCACTTAAATGTTAGTCTCAAACACGGTTTGATTCCCATTTTCTACGGACAGTCAACGTTATGACAAAATTGTTATAGTAAAAATGTTGTATTAAAAAATGTTATAATAAAAATGAAGCTTCCCTCATATTAGAAAATGCTTCTGCACTTTAAAAAAATATATTTCAGGCTGGGTCAAACTTTAAAAAGTTGACCTGCTTAATAATTTGAGTCAACTGAATATAAGACGAAGCATTTTTTTGTTCAAAATAAAATGTAAAACCAATTGATTTAAGAGAATTTGAGAATCTTGCAGGTGTCACAAAAATGTTGGACTTCAACACTGGAGGCCGCTGTTTGGTTCCAGATTTCTACCGACGGTCAACATTGACCACGATCATCCCTGAACTTAAACCATATTCACTCCCCTTCATCGACGAGCTTTCAGATTCATTTAACTCATCATTTCACATCACAAGACTTGAAATCAGAAGTATTTGTGTTTATAAGTTCAGAAATAGGTCTCATAGCAAGAACCATAAATTAATCAAATTTGAGTTGATGGTGTCTTTCTGTCCATTTCTAACCTTCACAGCCGTAACTTGTGTCTATATTTTTTCAATGACAAGCAATTGCATTTTTTTTTTTAGCTCATTTGACAAATTACAGAAGATCGGTGTCTTGACGTCTACAATGCATAAAGCGACTGGTGTGCAGAGAAGATGTTGGGTGTCCCTTTAACCGCCATGTTTCTCTGACGGCAGATACAGAGAAGAAAAGTTTAACTTTTTTAAATGTTTTTATTGAGCCTGAAACTAAACGTCATGCAATCCAGATTATGAGCACAGGAGCACAGCAGTACCAAAAAAAAAAGAACCCACGGAAAGAAACATTGTACAAACAAAGTGTACAAATGGAACTATTTTCTTTGTTTCAACAGTGACAAGAGTGATTTTCAGGGAGGAAACAGACAGACACACAAGTGTAAACTCCAATGCTGCCACCTAGTGTTGTAATTGAGTTGCAGCAATGGAGCAATGGAAAGGGGGAAATCCACACATTTGACATGTTAAAGTCATTTTTACTAAATATGTGAAACAATATAATGGAAACAAAGCCTGTACAGTGTCTTCAGAAAATAAATACTGAAGGCCCCTTACAGACATTTTAAATACAGAAAAACATACATGTAAAAAATACATTCTTTTTAAAAGCGTACTTTTTGCGTGTCAGTGCAAACTAATGAATTCCTTGTTGTTGGAGCTTTTTGGGAGGATGGACTCATGCAGTCCTGACAGAGACTTTGTGGAAGCACCTGGAAACGACTCCGGGGCTGCTGCTGTGTGAGAAAGTGGCCATGAGCAGCTTAGTGCCGGCCGAAGTGGCCTTTATGGTGACCGTCTTCTCGATCTTCTCGTCTTTCTGCAGGTGAACCAGTCTGGGAGAGAGAGAGAGAGAGAGGAAGAGAAATTGTTTTTTTCTTATTCTTTCCACATTTCAGGTCTCACAAAAGATGCACATGGAGAATTTTCAGAGCAGCCACGAAACAGTCTGAAGATCCTTTTTTTTTTTTTTTTTTGAGTCGATAATAATACTGGGACAATAATTAAAAGGAGCAATTGGTGAGATATTTGATGCTCCACAACACAAACGAACTTAATATATCTGTGTGTGTGTGTGTGTGTGTGTGTGTGTGTGTGTGTGTGTGTGTGTGTGTGTGTGTGTGTGTGGAGTTTTAGTTAATACCATCAATTATTCAATGAGTCCCTTGCCGGATTGCAGAGATTTTTCTGGCACCCAGAACTAACGTCCTGCCCTTTCTCAAGCCCAAAAAAATAAATTAAAAAAAAGCAAAAGCTGCTTTATTGTTCCAGTATTTAGCACGGTGATTTATGACTTCTTACGGTTACTAGATGTTCACGCTGAATCCTTTCTCTAATTAGCGAGCTTATTCCTCTCTGGGGTGAAATCTTTTAAAAAAAAAAAAAGCCACCATGACTCCAGGGGACAAAAGTAAAAGATGGGTTTTAAACTTTATCATTGATAAAGTTTAGTTCCAGTTAAAGCCATTAAAGAGGTACAGGAAGGAAGCAGGGCATTAAGTCTAAACACACCACAAAGGACAAAAAAACAAAAACAGCAAAACATGGAAAGTTGCACCAAATGAAAAATGTATTGATGATACATTGCTTTTTGATATAAGAGACTTTGACTATGAGGGGATTCTTCACTGACACAGAAGTGTTTGTTGTGACATTTAAATAAACTGCAATGCCATTCAGCACTGAACAGACAATACCTGACCACTGAGGCTGGTCGGCAGTCTCAACAAACCTGGCAACCGAGAGGAAACGGAACGTCCGAGCTCCTTCCGATCGCAGCCCATCAAAGCCGCAGCTTAAGAGGCTGCATCTGTATCATATGAAACTAGACGACCTGATGAGCCATGTCATGCTGTAGCTTGTCGGGAATGGAGCTGAATAAAAACTCCAAAGTTAGGCAGAAAAGGGTTGGCGAGGGGAAAACTGGCGTGGCCATTTCCAGTGGGGTCTCTTGATCTCTCACCTCAAGATGTGTGAATAAATGGCTTCTATGGGAACCCAGGAGCCTCCTCTTCACCCACGTGCCCACTTCATGATAATCCCACGCAGTTGTGTGAATGAGGTATAAATGTGGTGTTTTCGGCACTTTCTAAAAAATGGTGTATTTGAATATTTCTATATACTGGGGTCCCTAATTAGGAATTGAATACATTGGGTATGAGTGGAAAGCCGAGACTCTTGCGGATCCAGGGAGCCCATTTGTATTCATGTGTGATGATGTGAGTCCCCATTATTTTACATACTGACACCAGTGTTTTTTTTTAAGTAGATTTCACTGTATAAAATGACTTGTTGCAACCTCTATGGTAATCACAGCCTCATGAAACTTCACATCCACAAACTAGAGACACGGAAAAAAATGATTTCTTGCAACAACAAAAAATCTCTGAACGTCTGAAATCTGGATTTTTTTTCTCTTTTCTTATATGCTTTTTCGGCAACTATCATCACTACATTCTATTGTAATGATGTAATATTTTCATATATGAAAATACTACATCATTACTTTTTTTCTTTTATTGTTTGCAGCAGTTTGTTTTACCTCATAAACCAGTGAGCTATTACGTGCAAACCATTTGTTCTTTTTTTTTTTATATATATAATCTGAATTTTTGTAACCCCAGCACATGCTGCTTTGCCAATAAAATCAAAATGTAACTCTGAATTTGAAACAGGTGCGGAAAAAGAGGGGGATCAAAGCATGAATATATTAGTTAACTTAAATTCAGCCTCTGAGGGCGATGGTGTCTGACTCTGCGCCACAGGACTGCGTAACCAACCGCTTTTGGGTGCAACAGCATTCCGTCGCTGCTGCAGTGGAAAACATACCCGACAGCATTCCACAACACCATGTTTTCGGAGGCGGCTCATGTGTGCAACATCGCTGGAATGCGACACTTCCACATTTGTTTATGTATTTTTCTTGTCCCACCGAGCCATGCAGGCAACAGTGTCACTTGAGATTTATTGTTTTTCTTGAGGCTCCAACTTTCAAAACAGACCTACCTGGCTTCGTGTTTGCCCTGCAACAAGCCGGACCCCTCTACAGTCAGCACAGCTGCCGTCAGAGATTTGGCAAAAGTGTTGATGAAGGACACCTGGGCCGTGTGCTCCTTCTTCATCTGGATGCTGTCCCCTCCTTCAATCTGTGGAGAAACCACAGTTACGGACAACTAAATCCTGGTCACGTGACAAACAAGCAACACCGACACTTCGGTCCACATTGTGCTGAGCGGAGGTCATTAGGATACAAATTAAACCGTACGTCAGGTGTACAAGATGGTTTTAAATCAGCACAGACTACATTTCATTGTTCTCATGTGGAGTTCTTGTTTTTGAGGATAGGAAACTAGCTGGGCCTGTGCTCTTAGTCAAGTGCGGCTAAAAAGAAAATAAATGTAATTGGACTGCATCAAACATAAAAGCTTTTCATGGTTCACGTTCCATTCAAATGTGTGTGCGGTAGGAATGATTACCATGGCTTCATGTAGAGGCTAAATTAAAATATTGTCGTCTGATTTTTATGCAAAATGGCATTTGGCATTTTGTGACTTTTTTAGATCGTTTGATGAGAGCTGTTATGTATAGAGCTTCTCCTGCCTGGAATTTGCTCCACGCCAACATCAAGACAGATCAAAAGCAGATTTTCTTTCAAAAAGTCACTGAAACAAAGAAACAGATTTTCATAGATTTAAATTTTAGATACTGCTCTTTGGAACCTGTTTGGATTTTTTATTTTTTTATTTTATTGGGGACCAAAGGAAGACTTGGGAAATACTTGTGGAAGCTAATGGGGCTCCAAAATAAGAATGAGAATATATTTTTTTGTGACCAAATGCCCTTTATCCTCCGTGCCTTTTATCCTAACATCAGTACAACGCCAATGCAGTACAATGTGGACGAAAGTTTAAAGATCTTAACTAACTTGAGAAATGACTCGACTTTAATAATGGAGACCAGTGGTGTTTTGAACACCACAATCTCCATATTTAGAATGCAAACATGAACAACTGATTCAAACATATATAACATATGCAGTATATATATATTTGGAAGATGATGGTCAAAGTCATTGTCTGCTGGCAGTGCATTACACTTATGATTCAGGATTCTAATTGTTTTACCACATTTCAGAAAACCTTTGTTTTGTTAACATCTGTGAGTGTTAGAGTAAATTGACTTTAATTTTAAGCCGAATAACCTAAGTATGAAACTCTCATGAGATGCTGATTGCTAATTACTCGTTGTGGAAGTACAAATCAATAATATTGACCTCAAGTCAGCTGAGTTTGTTCCAGATGTGTTATTAGCTCGGCAACACGTGACCATTTTTGCCCATCATCCATCTAAAGTAGATTTTTATATATTGTGCTCAAAAGGGGAATATCTTTGGCCGCTTATTAGTGCCATTTTAGGTAAAAATGTATAAAAAAAATTATGGAGACAGGGAAGGGGGGTAATAATCCGATAAATTTACCAGATAAAAAACTACATTGAATATTCTGAGATTAGAATGGGAATTAGAATGTGAAAAAACACTGCCATCATGTTTTATACTGCTTATGAATATAATGCAATTAATCCTAAATCCATATATATATATTTCCATATATATATTTTGTATATACACCTTGTTTTGAAAACGAATGTAATCACAAACTGATTAAATACTGTAAAATATTGATATTTTGCAAAGTCTGTGCATCGTATATGTGTATATATGCAATATAAACATCACGATATGATTTAGTGAGTGTGAAAAGCAAACCAAAACCCAAAAGGGGTGATTGATGCCGAATACTTCTCCGATACGGATTCCTGCCGCTGCTCTGTCGTTTAAATTACGTCATCTTATCAAGCACAACTGACAGGAGACGGAGCGATAGTGCTAAAGAAGACAGAGAAAGGAGGACAGCCCTGCATCATGTATTTGTGAGCTGGCGGGTCGGGAGGCTGGGTGCTGCCGTACCTCTATGGTTATCTGCGGTGAGCTTATGTTGAACTCCTCCGTGGCCAGGACTCTTTCTTCCGTCCTCTCGTCCTTGATCACCACCGCCACGTTCACAATGTCGTCGCCTGCCAGGAACGACTCGTACTCGGAGGGAGAGATGGTGTGGTGGAGCGCCAGAACTGCATGAGAGGAACGACAGTTGTAAATAATCCCTCGTTGTTTGTTTGGAAGTTCGGTCGAGGTTTTCGTTGATCAAACGGAAAATTATTACGCCGACGTGCATTCAAAATGGAATTACATCAAATACGGTAATCCGACAGTCTCCTCACCTTCACCCGGCTGTATTTGTAGTTCTTTGTGTGTTTTCCAGAAGCTCTGCTCTGGGTTGCTGTTGAAGGCCTTCAGCTGAGCATTGAGGTACTCCACCAGGAGCCTCGGGCTGCTCGACTGGTTTGTGACCATCACACACATGGAGATGTTGTCCCCCACTGATGGCTTCCCATCTATGCTTAGGGACACCTCCAAACCAGGTGGCATTTCTTGTGAATATGATGGGGAGGATTGGACACGTGATTCTGAATAGTCTGCGGATAAGGTAAAGCATAAACCAAACATAAACTAAGCATATTATGATTTATTAGCAAATACATTTTTAGTACCTCTGCAAGGGCTCCATAATCTCCGTAGTCCATGTTTTTTTGCACAATTGAGGAGTTTTTTAAAAAAATTTGCCATTTCCATTCAACTTTTCTACTGTAATACTTAAAAAATACTCGAGCAGTGAAAATATGCGGATGGAAACACGGCCTCTGTCGGTGGCAAACACCTACAGTGAATGCGCCCTGTGGCATTTGGAACAGTATGAGAGTAGTGAAAGCTTACCCCCCGAGTAGCATCCAGACATGTTCTGATGGTGTGGTGTGTCCAGGTCTCCTCCGCACTGCAAGCCTGCTTTGACACAACAAATTGGTGAATGTTTAAGCAGGCAGCCACATACAACAATCACACAGACATTGAGGAGTATACAGACACTGTCAATTCCTACATTTGTAAGTGCATTGATGACGTGACCCATATAAAAACCATCACCACTCGGGCTAACCAGAAGCCATGGCTGACATGGGAAGTCCATCGGCTGCTGAGGGCCAGAAACAACGCCTTCAGAGCCGGGGATGAAACTCGCCTGAGAAGAGCGAGAGCCAACCTGTCCCACGGCATCAGGAAAGCAAAACAGGAATACACAAATAAGATAACCTGTCACTTTAAAGACAGCAGAGATACACGGAGCCTGTGGCAGGGCATTCAGACCATTACGGAGTACAAAACTGTGCCACAGATCTGCGACAGCAACATCTCTCTGCTAAATAACCTCAACAGCTTCTTTGCACGGTTTGAAACACAGAACAGCACACGTCCACACAAGACTCCGCCCCTCCCCACGATCAGGCTCTGTTCCTGTCTGCTGCCAGCGTGAAGAGGACACTCTCCACTATCAACACTCACAAGGCAGCAGGTCCAGACAACGTCCCTGGTCGTGTGTTGAAGGACTGCACAGAGGAGCTTAAGGATGTCTTCACGGATGTCTTTAATACTTCTGAGACAAGCTGTTGTTCCATCATGCTTCAAGGCCACCATCATCATACCTGTGCCAAAGAAATCCACTCCGTCCTGCTTTAATGACTATCGTCCGGTGGCACTGACCCCCATAATCATGTGCTAATAAGTGCTTTGAACGGTTAGTCATGTCACACATCAAATCCATTCTTCCCCCCACCCTGGACCCTTTCCAGTTTGCATACCGTGCCAAACGGTCCACGGAGGATGCAATCAGCTTTGCTCTCCACCCAGCCCTCACCCACCTGGACACAAAAGACTTGTATGTGAGAATGCTGTTCATGGACTTTAGTTTAGCATTCAGTACCATAATACCACAACAACTCATCTGCAAACTAGACCAGCTGGGGATAAACACCTCGCTGTGTAACTGGCTGCTGGACTTCCTCAGTGAGAGGCCACAAGCAGTACGTGTCGGCAACAACACCTCGAGCAGCATCACACTGAGCACAGGGGCCCCTCAAGGCTGTGTGCTCAGTCCACTGCTCTTCACCTTGCTGACTTACGACTGCACACCAACATACAGCACCAATCACATGGGGAAATTTGTGGATGACACAACTCTCTCATCACCAAGGATGATGAGACCCAGTATAGGAAGGAGGTCAGCCTTCTGACCATGTGGTGCAGAGACAACAACCTCTTTCTGAATATCAGCAAGACTAAGGAGATTGTTGTTGACTTCCGGAGAGGCCACACTCAACACCCACCACTGACCATCAATGGTGCTGATATAGAGAGTGAGCAGCACCAAATTCCTGGGGGTGCACATCAGTGAGGACCTCTCGTGGACAACCAACACAGCATCCCTGGCGAAGAAAGCCCAAAGGCGCCTCTACTTCCTCCGCAAACTCAAGAAAGCGAGAACCATCCCACCCATCATGTGCACATTTTACCGAGGCACCATTGAGAATATCCTGACAAATTGCATCACTGTGTGGGGCGGAAGCTGCACTGACTATAACAGAAGAGCCCTGCAGCGCATAGTGAACACAGCTGGAAGGGTCATTGGTGCCTCACTCCCCTCCCTGAAGGACATATATAACAACCGCCTCACCTGAAAAGTGACCATGATTGTGAGCGACTCCAGCCACCCCTCAAAAAGTCTCTTCAGCCTACTGCCCTCTGGGAGAAGATACCGGAGCCTTTGTGCTCGCACCACCATACTCACAAACAGCTTTGTCCACCAGGCTGTTAGGAAGCTGAACTCTCTCCCCATTCTCCCACTCCCTCCCCTCTTTTAGACTCCTCTGTCTGTCTGTCTGTCTGTCTGTCTGTCTGTCTGTCTGTGTCTGTCTATCTGTCTGACTGCTGCTAATACTGAATGATCGTTTTTTTATATATATATATCTTGTCTCAAACGTTGTCCGTCTTTTAGAAATGTGTTTTTTTTATCTATTTATTATCTGCATGCACTTTATTATCTGTGCGCTTCACCTTTGGACAAGAGAGACATTTTTATTTTTTTTTTCACTTCCATGTAGAGAAATTGACAATAAAGCTGACTTTGACTTTTTGACTTTGACTGTCATCATCATTCCGGTATGAGTGAGAGGGATTTGGTCATGAAAAGAAGCAACAGTATCAAAGCTTGCTACTCTATAGCATAAAACACTTTTGTTAACAACAGGGTGGAGGGTGAAGACACTTCATCACAACTACTGACCTGATGACATCATCATGCACATATTAACGTCTGCTGGTTGCTTCTCTGAAATGGGAAAGAAAATGGGGAGAAGAACTTCATCACATATGAGGAGAACAAAGACGGATAAAGCCCTCCTTCTACTGTCTCTACGGGCGGCAAGCTGACTACACTGCACGGATATACACCACGCTGCTTCTGGTCTTACCTTTCTTCTTGCGCTTATAAGTCCCCGTCAGATTCTCTGGTGCTTCTGAGTTGATGCTCTTGGTGTAAATCAGCTGCCCCACCCTCTCCGTGTCCAGCTTCCTGCCCACCACCTGTTGGTTACGCAGGATCAGCCGGTTGACGTCGGCGTCAACGGAGGCGTAGATGAACGGCGTGTCATAGCGGGCGCCGAAGCAGCATTGCTGGATGGCGAACACCGGGCAAGGGCCACAGCGGTATACCCCTGCGGAGAAAGTGCGCGCTGCGTTTATTGCTACCTACTAATTCACAAACAATTCACGATATTTTCCACGCTCTGTGCAATATGCATGAAGAAGGAAGTGAATGTGGCGGGAGGGCTTTCTTCTGGAGTGATGCAGTTTATTCGTGTCACATTCAGTTTGGATCAGGTCATGTCTGACAAGGTTAAAACCGTCAAATTGAAACATTTTCAATCCAAATGACGGCAGCCTCTGAAAGCCACTCGGGGCAGCGACCCACCTGCACTCATCTCCTGGGGGGTCGCGTCCACCACCTGCCAGCCGTCGAACTCCACACCGAGGTCCGCTCTCCTCATCCAGCACTCCACCCACACGTGGAAGTTCCTGCGATGAGGACACACAGGTATGGATGCACAAGCATACACACACACATAACATGGACATGAATGCACAGAGGAATAGCATACATGATCACAGGCAAACACACTAAGAAACTAAAACTAAATACTTGAAAAATTCAGTTGAAATGAAAATTGTCAATTCATCCTGAGGATTAACAAGTAAAAGACCAACGGGTATCTTTGTGGTTTGAGAGCAAGAGACACCAACCAAATGCTGTCCTTTGACAGGTTGAGCTTTTCCCCTGTGCTCGAGTAATATTCTTCAATTGTTAGGTTGCCATCGACGTCATGGGCGGCGTTGAAAACTGTCACCACCCTGGAAGGAATCCCCAACACTCTCATCACTGTAAAAGAAAAAGAAAAAGAGTCAGTCTTTAACACTAGAAGGACCAGGATTTTGAAATCAGCTGGATTGACATAAAAATGTTACACCTGTTTAGTAAAAATATGACGATGATATTTTGAAAGGTTCAGTTCCCCGGAAATACAAAAGAAAACAAGAAAACAATTACATATTTTCTGCTTTAACTCTCATGGTATCTGGCCATTTAGATACAGAGTTTTAGTTTGCTATTAATTTCTTCTTTTTTTTTTTACACAGACATTTTGTCTGAAAACTTCACATCAAGTTCTATTTAAACACACCAACAGACGTGAGTGCAAATCGTCCACCCCTTTAATGAAAGAAAATATATGATTTATTAACATTTACACAGTATTAACTGAACTGGCAAGAACATTATGTATTCCACAAAATACAAAGCAAACATAATCAGGCAAATATTGCATAACAAGCAAGGTTTGATTTGGACGGGGTTGACGTTACAAAGGGAGGTGGGGAATGAAATAGTCACCATGGTCCTTGGTGGTTTATCATCGTTCCGGGATGTGGTCCGAAATTAAATATATACTGTAGAAACACGTGTTTCCATCTGATCGTCTATTTACGGAATTGTTCTGTCGCAACTACATGTCAGCGTGGGCGGTCCCACTTGGACAAAAACCCTCAGGATCCCGAAGATAAACAGGAAAACGCCACCAAGACCAGCAGGGAGATTTTAGTGGTCAGCCGCTGGAGAGGGAGTGAGAGTCGCCAACGAGTCCCTTTTAATGACAGGAGGACCAACCGGTTCACACAACTACAGCAGGTAATCGCGGCTTAAATTATTACAGATGGGGGGGTTAAAAAATGACCCACAAACATGCTCCAGACAGGGTTAAAATCGCTGACCAGCTCACGTAGTGTTAAATCACTCCACCTCCAACCCCCCCAAACTTTGCCTTCTGGAACTAATTAACACTAATGATTTCTGAAAGAATGAGAAAATAACAAATGGGATGAAACCCGATTAATAATCACCATTATAGTTTAAAACACTTTTAGGTGGCTTGAGCTCATCCCACCAGGAGCATTGGAAGAAACTCAAACCTTTGATGGCTTTCGGGGCCAACTCAACATCAACGAGCTGCAGGGCACCTGTACACTCTCGTGTCCCAACTATTCAAAGTACCTGTGCAGAGGACAGACGCAAAGACCCAGCACTGTCCATAGCGCACGGGGTTGAAGTTGGACGAGGCCCAGCGGTGCAGGATGTCGGCGCTGCCGTTCCACTCCGTGGGGTTGACCCCATCTCTGTAGTTGCCATCCCATTTCCCCTCCAAAATACCCAGGTCATCCTGACAGTTCACCTTGGACAAGGGGGGGGAGACATGTCACTGAGCTTTTCTCTCTTTCCTCACTGTGAAACCGCTCTTCATCAAATTCCAGTCATGTCGTTGATAATATCGGTGAAGAATGTGGCATGGGAGGGAATGCACGTGCACGTTTTTTACATATTGTTCGCACATACAGCGAGTCGATGTCTCTCACCATGGCACATATCACTCTGCTGAGGTAGACGGGGTCTGCCCGGCGAATGTAGTCTTTATCTTTGTCCTTGAGGTGCTGTGGGCTGAGCTGCAGGAGCTTCAGACACGCCTCCAGGACCCCAGGCTCATACTACACACATGGAAACAGAAACGCAGCTTCAAATAAATGCTTATCTGCAAAGAAATGATATACATGATTGATTCGTGATAGCCAAGCATTGCGTACCTGACCAAACGACCAGGGCCGACTAACAATGTTCTGAGGGGTGCCCATGTACACCATCCCGTAATCGTTCTTGATATACTCTTGTATTTGGACATCCAGTGGCATGTAAACTGGATCATCTGAAAGGCAATAGTAGGGGTGTGCATTAACGTCTACAACAAGGCAACAGCAAAAACTGTGGATAATAACGGGGAGGAGTATCAATCAGGCAGCATCCCTCCAGTTCTGAAAAGTGAAGCCAATGCAGAAGTGTCTTAAAGTTGCATTCTCTCTACTGACCACCACCGGGAGAGGGGTGGGGGGGCTCTTCTGCTTGCAAAAAGAAGTCTGATTGTGTAGAAGTCTATGAGAGAAAATGACTCCACTTCTCACTTGATTTATTCCCGCAGTAAACATTGTTCACATGAGTTTATGGTCTTTATCGTTAAGTTTATCGTCAAGTCTTTTTCAATACAGCATGATGTTCATTTAGTAAATTATGGTCCATTTAGAGTCAAACGGACCAAAACAAAACAAGGCGCGGCTACCTTGTGATCGACAGGTCGCTACTGCTACCAGAGCCGTACACAGCATCTCTACGTCACTCTGCCGCAGTCCAAATATGGTCACTTCCATATAGGCTCGCTTCTTAAGTACAGTCTATGGTATTATTACATGAACTCACCTTTCAACCAAGGGTTGCAGAGCAGCACAAATTCTCCGACTCTATAACTCCTTCTGCCCCAATTGGTCCCTATGTGCAACAGGAGGTGATACAGAGCCACTGAGGAAAAAGCCGGGGAGCAGATGTGAACGCTGACCGACCGACGATGCATGCCGCCTGGGTAGATTTTGGCCGACCATCTGCGGGGGTCGGAGAGCTTGTTGGAGAACTCGACTGGGATCCTCTCTGACAGATTACCTGTGTGGGGTTTACGTAAAGTTAGACTATGTAACTTTTGAATGAAGGAATAACATAATTTACCTCTGAAAAATGCAAAGTTCAATTCATGAAGTCAATACACTCAGGAGTTTTACATGGTCTGGTATGATCATGGATCTATGAAGAGAACTGGATACAGTGTCAGGAGGACCACCCCGTTCATTCCTATGAAGTGACGCATGAATCAAAACAAGTTCGACATCCAATTACAGAATACAGGTGAAAATACCTGCAGCCTCCGGCAAGCTTCCTCATCCATGTGCCAACAGAGCAAGCACACCTTGCTCCTTTAACCCCTCGGCCCAGCCTCGTTCTCGGGTTCGTTCATATGAACGGAGGAGGATTTGGCTATGAGTGGATTTTACAACTTTTAGGTCAAATTTAAAAATATGGGCTATTTAAGTCTTGGTACTGGGAAGTTGATTTACCTAAAAAAAAAAAACACATTGTCTGCTGAGTTACAATTGTCTCTTTACCAATGTCCATCTATGGGGGAAAAAAAATGTTGGGCCCCATGGCATCACATGAATGAAGTAATAATTTCACAGTTTTGCCACTTTGTCAAATTTGCCTCAAAGCCATGTGCTCATGGGGGCTTGGGTATGACCCGACAACACATAGACAGCCGACTTGATGACTCTACTCTCACGGCCACTGCTTCACTGTGTCGTTTATTTTTATTTCGTCCTCACGGCCGTTAGGAGACTACTTCGCCAAGAGGAGAGTGGGCAGCTGCTCGGAGATAGACCTCCATTCAGTTAGCTGTAGTAACTCGACTTATAATACCTATGTTAAGTTTTCTTACATAAGGCAAGCCCTGCCAACTTACTGGTCATACCAGACCAAGTAAGGCTGTAGCAGCAAACACCCCTGACTGTATTGGATTGAGCAAGGGCACTTTTCAATGCGTATGAATGTAACTTTTCATTTGTAAAAGAAGAACTGTGTTCATGTTTTTCTAAAATGACATGGTCTGGCTTTAAATGCAAACATGATCCTATCTTTGATACCTAGGCAAACCTCCAGGTCCAGGCGCTCCGTGTGAGGATTAAACGATCGGCTGCGAAACATCAGAGTCACTTTGAAAGGTTTCCCTCGTCGCACCACCAGGTGCTTTTCGCTGAGCCCCTCTGTCTCATGGGAGCTTTGGTTCTCATTAGCCTCCAAGTTGACAAACTTCAGGTGGCACTGGCTATCGCCGGTGCCTGGGAAAAGAGATGACACCTTAGAAATACCACGTTCAACTTAAAGAGGCAAAATAAATACTGCTTTCACTCACAGGACACACAATAAAGACAATGGTCTATCAAATACTCCAGAAGTGGAGTTTTCCTTTCTTTTCACATTGTTGTTCATTGTTGAAACACTGCACTGCCTCTCTGACACATACCTTTGCCATCCTCACGCTCTTTCACATACTCTGCTTTGCAGCCAAATGATTTACACTTGTCTTTGTCTTTGAATATATTTGCACCTCAGGGACTAAAATACTTGTGAAGTCAACCACTTGTTTTGACAAAGTATTAAAACAAACTTCGGTATCCTGTCGGAAAGATATCTGTTTGACTTATCGATGTTGAAATAATACGTGCATGTGATTAATTGTGAGCCTTGCCAAGTCAGAAATATTAAATGATACATTTATATAGCTTAAGAAATTGCATCAATACCATCAAACTAAGCAATTCTAAGGAAACTAAAAAGCGTTCACATGCCTTTCTCTTAAAGTAAAACATGATTTGCAGAGTGAACTCACCCCCGAAGTGTGTATTCTGTTGAGTGCAATCCATGGTCTGACAGCAGGCGTTGCGAGCGACTGAAGGTATGACAAGCAGGCTCCACCTTCCCACTGATAAGCATCTCACGCTCTCTCTTTTATTGTGGCCATCCACCATTGTATGACAAAAAAAAAAAAAGAAAAAAAAAAAGATTGAACCGTGGTGCATAGTGGAAAACCAAGGCCCAGTAGCAATAATTTAATAATATAATTTTTTTAAACCAACGGAATTAACAACAACCTGGGGAACAGCAAGTGAAAGATGGAATCTAACCATACAGTATACTAAGATATCCAACTCTGTGGAACATTTCTGCCTGTGTGAAGACACTGCAAGACCTCTCAAGGACTTTCAACAGAATAAAATATGAATACATTGGGATTTAATAGCCAAACCAGGCACAATGACATGCCTGATAAATGCAGTGCAACAGCCCTGTAATAAATACTAGCTATGTAGAACTGATGTTTTATTGGTCTTGACACTGTCTGGGATTTGCTCATCATGGTTGAATTTAAGAATACAGCACCTCTGCTTCTTCATTTTTGGTGACGCGTAGAGGACTCCGATTCAATTTGTGTCTACAATTTATTTGTTGCATTTGGTTATTTATTGATATTTCCCATGAACACGGGAGTGCTTTTATTTTGAAAAAGACATTCGGATTAGGTTACAGAAGGAAATTGATAGAAAAAGGTACGGACAGGGAAATAAACACGGAAGACAAACAATAAGGACGAATCATTTCTGCCCTTATGATGGTCGACGAGGTGAATGGAAAACTGAATAAACGGCTTCAGACCATCAGTGTCTTTTTAGGTATTTGATCTTATATCAAAGTATTGGAGAAATAAAAATTTCGACCAGATGTTTGCAATCCATCCAAGATGTATTAGGATTCATTG
Source organism: Ophiodon elongatus (assembly GCA_016806645.1). Lineage (NCBI taxonomy): Eukaryota > Metazoa > Chordata > Actinopteri > Perciformes > Hexagrammidae > Ophiodon > Ophiodon elongatus. The sequence continues at coordinate 1,906,801 of JACSYO010001999.1, read as the reverse complement.
TCCAATAGTCCCCACTTTAAATATCATGATGTTATGTGTAAATCTGTAAATAAGTAAAGTTAATACTTCCCGTATATTGGTTTCTCTTCTTTCAAGCCCACTTAAATGATTACAATGCAGATGTAAGATGTAAATCTAAGTTTAATATTAAGGCAGTAATGGTAAAATGTTGGTTTCTGTGCCAAGAGGTTGAGGCAGAGATCATTTGTAAATGTAGTCGACATCTAGTGTTTAAACTAAGATGTGCAAAGAGTGCAATTTATTAGAAATAAGGCACATTGTAGTGCATTTGTAAAAATGAACCATGAGCTATTTAATACTGTTACACCACACTTGGCATGCGAGCCAATGTTGGGCGACACCCGTTTTTCCGGAAACAGGTCATGCACACCTTTCTCTAGTAAGATGTAGCAAGAGACATCTGTGATCCACCTACACTCTGATAATCATCTTACTTTCACTCTAATTATTGCTATCCAGTCTTAACATTTCTGTGTTTCCTTCTGCACACAGGAGTCCAAAGCCACCGCCCAAACCCCTGCATGGATATATATATATATATATATATATATATATATATATATATATATATATATACACACATGAAATGGAATACTGATGGTCCCACCAGTTAAACAGAAAACTACATTTTTAGCTGGTTAAAATGGCCTTTTCAAAACACATTTTTGCCACAAATGAATCATGAAAAGATATCGGTAAATATGACTGTGATTTCTCACTTTAAAAAAAGGTAACAATCCCAAAGAAAAAAAAATACTAAAACTATTCAAAGAATGTGAAGCGTTTTCAGATTTGAATTCATTAGGAATCAGTAGCCAAGACGAGCTCTATGATTTACCCCCAAATAATATACAGTGTCCAAAAACGGCCCGGTATTAACTACGACCTCTGAGTGAGGTCACATTCTTTAACCAACCTTTTGGTAACAGTCTGCCCTCCTGACTGGCTCTCGGGTGAAGGGCTCTCCCTAGCTGCATAGGTGAGATTGTATTTACTTGCGTGTGATGAATACTGATGGGAAATGAGTTATTGACCTCGAAATGTATTTTTTTGCGGTTGCTTCTGGCATTGAACACCTCAGTCTGAGCCCTTATTTTTAAGTTCCAATTATGATAACTATCAAATAATATGTAGAATATTTCCTCAAATACAACAGTAATGATGAGACCAACTGTAGGAATGAGGAACATGCTGCGGGAATGTCTGCAGCTCTTACAGTATTTAATTACAATCCAACATTCTGAAGTTATGACAAAATAATACGAATTATTAAATGCGATACTATATTTTTTTTTGGGGGGGGGGGTTAGATTCACTTTTGTGCAACGGAAAGACCAGATGTGGCGCAAATGGGTCAAATCAAAATAGTTCATTTTTTTTTATTATTTTTGTCAAAGAAAATTTGATACAAAATGGGCATAATCAGGTCCCATTAATAATTCACAAGTACAAATCTGTGTTGTTTTTTTTACCCACTATGCAGCGTCAAAAACTAATTATAAAAAAAAAAAAAAAAACTCCAAAAACAAAACAAAAACTGATTGTTAAACTGCTGGATACGCTAGTTTCCCTTAAAAGCACTCAGAACAGCGACTCCAACAAACAGGGTTGGAGTCAACTCACTTTCGTTCCGTTGAACCACAACAATTCTCGACCATTCGGCAGACGATTCCACTTTACAAACCTTCTTTTTTTTTTTTTGCATCCGGCAGCGACTTTAACGCACAAAAAGTCAGTTATGTATGTATGTATGTATGTATGTAAACCTCTTGATCATGAACCAGGACGTATTGAGGGTGTGAACGTCTGTATAGGGAGGAGGTCGAGTCCAAAAATAATCAGACTTTCACCCTGGAGACCGCTGTTCGTGTCCCTTGTGAAACAGGAAGTCAACGTAGATTTATTTGTCCCTTCTAAGTCATTTGGTTTCCTAAACCTGACCGAGTTGTTTCCTGTAAACGGTGGTTTACTTTGTAGAAATGTAAAACAAAGGAAACATGGCCGGACATTCGTAGGAGAAAGCACAAAAGGGGAGAATAACTTTTCGGAAGTTGTCATAAGTACCATTGCGTGAGGATATTATGTATAATGTTGTGTAGCTTTGATCAAATGGCAAATATTCCATGAGGAATAGCCCTGACCTGTTAGTTCTGAAAATTAACCATGCTTTGATTCATACATTTCCCAGCTTTCTTTTCTTTTTTTTTTTTTTTTTTCGTTTTTAAAATGAAAGGGATTTGATTTCAACCCTGGTGGAAAAAAAAAAAGAAAGAAAAAAAAGAAAAAAAAAAGAAAAAAAACTCTTTTTCCAAACAAAACCACACACAAAAACACCTGAAAACATTACATTCTTTCACCACGGCCGCACACAAAACAAAAATCCTGATTTGAGTTTTCATTAACAATTAAAAGTTTCACCTCGACAAGGCGATGCATTCGTCCCGCAGAGAACCGAAACATGACGATGACGATGACGATGATGATGATAATAATGAACATTCAACAACGATGTCGACCGGCTCAGCTGATGGAAGCTAAACGCAGAGAGAGACCGAACACACGGTACACTCCGAGGATTACGAGTGACGGCCAGACATTTCTAGAGGTTCAACATGTTTACATCATTCATTTGATGAAGATAAAAGGAAGCAAACGACGACTGTAGCGTTATGGATTCCCCACGTTCCCTCGACAGTTTGAGGCACCCAAAGGCTACACGACAACACATGTACAACCTCAGATCAGCTCTGTTGCCTGCAACATGGAGACACTGAACAAACCGACGGGACAGAGAAGGTATGAAGAAGTTTTAAAGTTACACGTATTAATTAGTCAGTTCGGTCAAAACGACAAACTGTATTCCTGAATATTTTTATGCATCATTAGCCGATGCGAAGGTTGCACATGCACAACAGGTAAGAATATATTCTCTAAGAAGAAGAAAACAAAAACAAAAACATGGCAAAATATAAAAAAAAAGGTGCTACTGATGAGAAGCTAATTTACAAACAAAACACATATTTTCGCCAGTAAAGGACACATTAATCAATTCATAATTCATGGGTGTAAAGTCGCTCCCTGCCAGAAAATGAATAAATGATCCCGTTGGCATGTGAGTCAATGTTGGGCCACAGCCCTCTTTCTGGGAATGCCATGCACACCTTTCTCTAGAAAGATGAGGCAAGTGATGTCTGGAATCCACCTACATATATAACATCTCACTCTACTTGGCCAAACCCCTGTAACAATATCTTTAACAAATATTTAACTGCTATTTTTTAATAGTGCCCCCCCCACCCCCTTTTTTGTTTTAAATAAATATGAAATTCAACAAAACAATTATATGCACCCACACACCCACATACACCCACACACACACACACACACACACACACACACACACACACACACACACACATCAAACCCCAATACTTCAGGAATGCAAAAAAAAAAAAAAAGAAAAAAAAAAGTTAACTTCCATAACTTAGAACAGGCGGAAAAGTTCGACACGGACATTTCTAACTCTAAAGATATGTGATGCTGAGCAGTTCTTCCACCTCGTGAGCGCATGATGTGAAAACGTCTTTGTGGTAGCATGTCGAGACGGTGGCAGAAAAACAAGCAGGAATCTATCCTTTTTGGGGGGGCCGAGATAAGATATCCCCCGCTCGAGGCCATTGATTTAAGGCATGAACATTAACTTTCTGAACTGATCTGAAGTGCATATGCTGAACAATAACAGCACGCCCCCCCAACCCCCCGCCCCCTTTGAACTCCTCTCGAGAAGTACATCACTTCCACCCCTCATCGCTGCTCCCCACAGATTAGACTGAGTACAAGCTGTGCTTCGATTCACGAGGAACGATGAACACACCAGACTGAATGTTTTGGTTTTTTTCTTAGAAAACATGCCATGAAGATTGTACGGTGTGTGAGGATCCATGGAGGTCCTTTAACTGTGCGTCAGGGCTGGGGGCTTCCCCACATGCCAATAACAGTCGGGCGGTTTTCGGGAGCATCAGTCTACAGGCATCTGGTGAACTTCTCGCTTGGACCCTAAAATAATAATAATAATAATAATAATAATAATAATAATAAAAAATAAAATAAAATAAAATAGCATGCACCGTCTTCCAAGAATTTTCTAAACCTGCACAAAAACCTATCATCAACCTACTAAACGAAATGCTTCGCAAACGGTTACACTCTCATACACGTTGGCATCCAAAACGTGGATTTAAGACTCTGCTCCTCTCTGAACACCTGAGACTATGGCTAAACGCCTAGCTGGCTAATAGAAAACGACACATTCCGTCACTAGCATGACTGCAGCGCACGATCATCACCTGCACACCAACACAGACTTATCTGGACCTTCAAACCACGTGACTAGTCACACACCGTGGAGTCTCTAAAAATGGCTTTCGAAGAACCAGTCGGTGAAACCAGACTTTTACCCTCCGGACGACCGAATGAAAATGCACCTTTCAAAGAAAAAAAAAAAAATGAATATTGAAAAAGTTAGGGTAACCCTATAGGTTACCAATTCATTTGAAAATAATATACATGAGGGGTCAAGCTCCCCATCTTAGTTCAGATGAATCTATACAGGCCCGTGAAAACATTCGTCAGTAGGGTGGGAGATGAATTTTAAATGAACCTTGAGCTATTCATTACAACCTCTTGTTAATCCATTCAAGGAGACGGTGGAACGGAGGCAAACCGAGTCATTAAGTTGGAGCAGTGATAGCTCGAGTCCCCGTCAAGAGACAATGGAGAAACCACTCGGTCAGGATTCCAGTGTTATATAAAACTAATTATTCAATGGAGAAATGTTTGTGCTTATTATGGCCTCTTATAATTATGGGAAAAAAAAAAAAAAAAAAAACATATTGAGAGTGTGAAACGGCACCACAGCTATAAGACGCTTTTGGACAGCCCCCCCCCCCCGCCCCCCCGCACTGGAGCTTTGTGTCTCAAAATGCCGGTTTCACCAAACCAGCTTCAGCAGCGAGATGCTAATTTTCCCCTTCACACCGAGACGTCAATAAAAAATTAAAATAAAACAGCCGCATAAATCGTATGTCGCATGTAAGCTAGTCTGTGTTAAGGAAACCAGCCCTACGAGTCCACACTCCACACGCAAACACCTGCACAATCCATCTGGATTAAAGATGATCAATGACAACGACAAAAACAACCCCCAAATACGCACGTACAAATTATCAAAATAACATTCATATAAATAATTTAAATAGCTATACTTAAGCTAAAGTCTTTGTCTAGAGTTTAAATGGCCAAAGAGCAGTGCTAATAATGTGCTGTACAATTTGAGGGGACAAACATTTTGGGGCTAGGGTAGTATTTTGAGGATCACAGGCTATTGATGCACAAATCATTCCCCCCCCCCCACACAATTAAAACATTAAGTTTGGACTTTTGACAAGATTATTTGCCCATAAAGCGTTGATGTCCAGCCCTCTTTTTGGAAGCCCCCGGGGAGCTCCTCGCCACAGTCGTCGTCTGCGTCTAACCGTCCCCCAAAACTTGCGACAGGTCGCCAAAGTCGCAGTCAAACAGTTCACTGATGCCCTCGTGGTCCTCCAGTCCAAAGTGATAGTCGTGACTGTGGGGGGGGGACAGGTTGATGAAACCGTCCAGTTGGAGGGGAATGCCATCTGCATTCAGGAAGTCCGAGGAGGAGAGGGGCGAGAGGTCGAAATCGGGCATGTCTCCGAGGCCGGAGAACGGGTCGCCTCCCAGCAGCGATTCTGTCGTGGAAAGCGGAACGTCAACATAGTTTTTTTTTCTTCACAAATCACAAATCAAGCATTTTGTGTTGCGTGAGAGAGAGTACGGAAAATAGAGCAACCGCATTTGACCTGTCACAGCAGGAAGAGAGCAACTGTAACTGATGAAATAAAAAATACCCCATTCAGGCGTGGCAGTTCCCAGGTACTGTGTAATGCACATGCATTTTCTTTTTTTCTCACCTCACAGACGTGTCACCACATACCAATGCTGTTGTTATTGTTAGAAACTGTTTTTTTTTTTGACTTGCACCCAACTGGGGATGGAAACGTAAACTTAATGGAAACTTTATTAGGGTGTTCATTTACTGTACATACATTTTAGGAGCTGGAGTTCAGCATCTTGAGGTTCAGCATCTCGGTCAAAGACACTCCGACACGCGGGGATCGAACCGCCAAAACCGTGTGGCAGAAAGACCCGCTCTACCAAACCATCACTGGCCTCGGGGCTGTATTGCTCACATTACTGCAGAAGCAGGTCAACTCCTTCCTGTTTTCCGTGTATTAAGCAGCAAAGTGACTCGAGTTGTATCTGTTGATACTTTCTCTCCTCTCCCCTCGCCCCCCCCACCCCCCAGACCTGAATTCAAGCTCTCCATGAGAATGACAACTTTTCACAGCTTCCGCTTGAGACTTATGGGAAGAATAACTCTTTTGAGTTGTAATTGAGGAATTTCAATAGATGTCCATGTATTTACTGAGAAATGTGACCACTCACCTGCGTCGCCACCCAACACCAGCGCTGAGGGGTCCTGCTGGGAGGCCGTCGTCACGGTGGACGACGTGGACGCCGGCGACGAGGAAGCCACGTCCGCCGCCGCTGCCGCCGCCGCTGCTGCTGCAGAGGTTCTGGCGCGCGACTGGTCTGTGGGTTGTGTGGGAGGCGGGACCAGGGAGGGGTCGGCATCGGGTTTGGAGGGACTACTCCCCGTCACGGGGCTGCAGACGCCAGAACTGTCCTCTGGACAGAGGAAGACGTCAATTGGACCCCGCGTGCTCTTCAGCGACACCTGGTAACCCTGGGAGACGAAGATAAAGCGCGCACTGTCATGTGAAAACCTCAAAAGCAAATGTAAAAAAAAAAAGTCCAAATTTAGCCGTTGGGTGTCGAATTCCTCGTTACCTTGCTGGGTTCTGAAACTTGCATCTGGGTCTCTGGTGGCGCTCTGATCACCATGACCAGCTGGTCCGGGGAATCAAAGGACTTCTTTAAGTCCTGGCAGCGCACGTAGCCCAACTTGACGAACACAACGGTCAAGGAAACACAATGCGGCCGCATGTGGACTGCGACAGAAAACGCTGCGCTGGCAAAATGTAAACGGTCACGTCAAGTGGTCGAAAGGATATTTCTTGTTCTGCGGTTCCTCCGTGAGCAGTCGGAGCTGCAGGTTGCATTTGGAAATGAGCTCGTCCAGCTGCTCCTCGGCGTCTGTGAGGTCACACACCTCTCTCTGCAGCTCCTTATGGCGGGAAACCAACGCCGCGTCAACCCGATTACCACTGCAGGGGAAATAAAGAAGAAGAGACATTTATGGACTCCAAAGACAACATGTTTTTATAATCTTGTATTTGCGCTTAGTGTTCCGGTGTTTACGTTTCTCACACACACACACACACACACACACACACACACACACACACACACACACACACACACACACACACACACACACACACACACACACACACACACACACACACACACACACACACACACACACACACACACACACACACACACACCGGGTCGACATAGTCGTATGTGTTCTGTATTCACACTCACAGCCATTGGATGTTGTTCTTGGACTTCTTGGAGATGAGCTGAATTCCCTCCAGGACATTGGTGATGTCGTAGATGCGTCTCTTCTGGACATCCAGGACCTGCGAGGCCCAGTTCAGATCCACCACGCCGTCCGCGGACTGGGACAGCAGGTTCAGGAAGCGCTTGGTGGTCAGGTTCAAGGAAGTGTCGTAGCGGGACTTCTCCGTCGCGGTTCGAGGAACTGGACGGAAAGGGAGCACGCGTGGGTGTAAAAAGGCTGCTTTTAACCACAACAAGGATAAAATGTTTGTGTGGCACCTTTGGAAGGCCTTTTCAGTATTTTATTCACACTAAACTGCATGAATCAACTCTATTATAGGCTTTTAATACAGTTATTATTTTTTAAACATTACTCCCTGTATTTAACCCATTTCGAAAAGACAGAAGAGATATGAATTTGTAGTTTGTCGCTAACGTACAATGACTACAACAAGAGTGTTTCGTCAATTAAGAACTACAAAACATGTGGCATTAACCCTCCACATAAATGTTCGGTTTTGTTTGGGGCGACTGTGGCTCAGTGGTAGAGCGGGGCCGTCCTTCAACCAAAGGCAGCCAGGCCGAGACTGAATTACAATATGCAATACTGCTGTACTATACTGAATATTGTTTTGCTACAACTACATTTCACTTCATAATATATTATACTTATATACCATAATATTCATAATGTACCAGCCTTTTTTTATATTTTATTTTGACCATATCATGTCATACTGTTTTACCACCACTATGTTACTTTACTTTGAGGAGACTGCACTGTGAGTATAAGCACAACACTGGAATTATTTTTCTGAAAACAAACACCTCTCTAGAGTGTAACAGCGATTATAACCGCACAACTATATAGATTCTAATTAACTGGAGGATTAACTTGTTTTCTACACATAGATCTTAAACCCTTGAATATAAACAGGACCCATTGAAATCGGATGGGAAATGTAACTCAGCAACGGTGCGAATAAGTCGATCTGGCTTAAAACTGTATGCCTGTGTTGGCAACCAGGTTCAACTTTATTTGGAAATTTCCTTTTTTGAAATGCTTCCGCTAACAACGTTATGATTTAGGCCGTTTTGAAACAAAAAAAGGAAAAAAAATACAGTCTTTACTAATTATTTGGCCTACTTTAATAGATAATCAGCTGCAATGATGAATAACAACGTTATTGCAGAGTGCCAACTGACACTGACAAGTGGTTATGCCTAAATGTTGCCACTCGTCTGACACCTAGTGGCACTCCTGTGACAACTATTGGCACCGGCAGCTCGAGGCACCTACTGACATACGAGAGGACGAGTGGAGAGATTATCCGACTTGCATTTAAAAACATTTTTAATAATACACTTTTAAATTATAATAAAAAGGATGATTTTATTCTCATTATTTTAGCCGACTATAAAAGTAATAATTTGGAAAGAGTATATTTTGTTCCTTTTTGTTTCAAAACCAACATAATTATACTTAAATAAAATTAATGAGAAACAAAAAAAGTACAATAATAACCCCCATAAGCCACCATTCAAAAGCACCTTCCTTATGTTTTGAACCACAACGACTGATTTATAAATAATAACGGCCATTTTCTTCCCGTATGAATCTTTTGTAACTCGAATGGACCAATACTTTGGATTATTTCTGATACTAGTCAGCCTGGTGAAGACAAAAGACAGGTTGCTGATAAAAGGACAGCTGTTGGCTGTTGTTGTTGTTTTCGGACAATGACGGCTGTAGCAAAGGTCAGAGTTTGTATGGATTGAATGGATGTAGTGCTCACGTGCAGCTGACGTATTGCCTCGGAAAAATCTATAGATCAAGCTGTGTGTGTGTGTGTGTGTGTGTGTGTGTGTGTGTGTGTGTACCTCTGGGAGGAGCAGGTGTGGAGGGTGGTGCTTGGCCTATGGACGGTCGGGTTGTGCTGACGTACTGATGGTCACTGTCCAGGTCTAACTTCCTCTTTACCTGAAGAGATACAAATGATCGTAACAATTATGCACCGATTATGTATTAAGGTGGGGAACAACTGAAAAAAAGAAAGCCCCCCCCGCTGAAGGAAAAGCAGAATGCCTTGGAGCAACAGGTGGATGGACTTCTACAGCTTTGTCAGGCGGGTAGAAGCACATTCGTGTTAACAATTCAACACAATGTATTTAAGCACAACTCCTCGTCTCCCCCCCACCCCCTGTCCTCACCGGAGGTCTTCCCAGCGCTGGTCGCCTCTTGTCCTGGACCCCCACGTCGACGGGGCCCTGTGGTGTGGCGAACAGCAGGATCTCCCCCGTGCTGGTGGGGGCGGTGGCCGGGTGGAGTCCCTCATCGCTGGGGCTGGTGATGATCACGATCTGGTGGCTCTCGCTCAGGTCAATGCTCCCGGAGTTCAGCAAGGTCTCGAAGTCAGCCAACAGATCCTCCGATGTCTGCCCCGTTATCAGAGTCTCTGACATTGCGGTGTGTCACCCAGTGAGGGTGGGGCGGGGTGGGCCTCCACTGGACTTCAGGGCCAAGCTCAGACGCTGCAGTCTGAGTATCAACACCCACTGGGATCTGCTGTAGACGGTGAAGTCGGGGAACAACGATGAAACCTCTTGAAAGTTTGCTTGCAGGCGTTTACAGGCAGCCTGAACATTTCTTTAAAAGGTTCCCCTTTCGCCTATTGTCCATCTTATTGCTTATTTAAAAAAATATATTTATAAAAAAAAAAAAGAAGCTACAAATGCATTATAAAACAACAATATCACTTCAACATAAATGACAACCTATTGGAAGCCAACTGTTGACAAAACAACATTGGGGCTGGTGGTGAAACGGCCACACAGGATGTTCTGCCAAACAGGAAATTTGGCAAATAAAGAGACTGTTGCTCAAACACCAAAACATCCCAGCTCCGAGCCTCGGGGCTCAGCCGCTCGTATGTCCGCGAGGAAAGGGGTCGCCAATTCGGCCGTGGCTGCAATAAACCCAGGGGGGGTGTGGGATGGGGGTAGCGAGCTAGCAAGCTAATCTTTTGTTGTCATCTCTCCTGTCAGTGGAGAGGAGCCGCGAGGCCCGGCCGCACTGCCCCGAACACAACCACCGGCCCTGCTAACACGGCTAGCTCGAGTCCCGGCGACACAAGACCAACACAAGTTAGCAAACAACCGGGAGCAGCCGCCCAACTCTCCGCTTGAGTCAATAAAACCCGAGCACGTCTCCTCGCGGTTCAGTTAAACGGCTGTTCAAACTTTGGAGCAGCATTCCTGCGGGCGAGCTATCGAAATAAAAATACCTGCGACGCCCCAAAACAATAAAAGACATCACCACAAGTCCCGACGGATTTTTTTTTTTTTTTTGCGAGTGCACGTGAAGAAGAGACAGTTAGCTCGGCGGAGCAAAGCGCGAGCGAGTTGCCCGTGAAGATACAGGGCGGGTTAGCATGCTAGCGGAGTTATTAGCCGCAGTTCTTCAACCCCCTCGTTTTGTTGGGGGCACGCAGGAAGTGTGTCTGGCAAAGCTGGAATTGTATGGAATAAACCGGGTAAAGTGCCGGCGCGTCCCTTTTAAACAGCGGCCACCGGTCCGCCGGTTGCTCGCACCGGGCGCGGTCCTTTTATTAAAATAAAGGCGCCGGTCCGACCCCGTTAACGGCTGTTATTGTTGTTATTGTCCCAGCTGATCTAAATCGAAACAGGACTCGGACAGTTTTCGCGCGAAATCTTTTTTGCCGCGAAACTGACACGTGCTCCGATGTGCCGGTTACCATTGGTCGAAGAGCCGCACGTCCCGCAGGTAGGGACGTCCGGCCTCCGATTGGTGTGAACCGTTGCCTGTCACCGAGTCGAGCGGAGAGTCGTCGATACCGCGGGGCGTTCAGGTCCCACGAAAGAATCCGCGCTCCCGTAACGTTAGTTTTGTTATTATTGAACGCACCATTGCTGACACTCCATAATGTGTCCCATTGAAACTACTGCGCGAGACACTGCTGCGCTCAAAACTAGCTACCTGTCTTAATGAAGTGACACGTGACAAAATATAATTTGGAGCGACACAAAAGCCTCAACCGTGATGTATCGACGGCTTCAGACAAACAAACGAGCTCTACCTCCCGCCGGTCAACATGTCCTGACCCCGTCAGTCCATTGCGAACATTTAATAGGAAAACGTTTCCCTCCCAATACTTTGCTTGAGCGCATGTCGTTGCACTTTCCTATCATCGAGGGAGGTGTGGGGGGGAGCCTCGGTGGGCAGCCCCTGCTAGTCGAGCGCCGACCGCGCAAGAAAGAGGAGCTGCAAGATGGCGCAAGCAATATTTGAAGTGCTTGAAGGTAGGCACAGTTTGTTAACAACCTCGTAATTACAGCCGTAATAAAACGCGGGGCGCATTTTAAACAGCGCCAACGCACCGGGGACCGTTTCTCACATGAATAAAAGTCCCTGTGAAACGACACAAATGTGTGTGGTTGAGTTATAACGATGAAAACATCCCAGAGGGAGGAGAGACTGACTGTAAACAAACACACAGATTTATTATTGCTCAGAGCTTATGGGCAGCTCGCGCCTGGGAGTCGTGTTCATCATATTGCAGCCGGGCAATACGATGAGGACGTTCCTGCAGTGGGCCCTAAGGATGACAACACTGTGCTGTTGCTGTAGTAGGCCTTCTATGAGGGCGAATAGTGAGTCTGTGTTGGCCGATATGGAATGTGCAGCAACACATATAATAATAATAATAATAATAATAATAATTATTATTATTATTATTATTAGATGTGTGTACATTATTCCCTACATACATCATACGATCAATATAGGATGAGTAGAGCTGAAGTAGCTGGAGATAAAGCTGCTGATCTTGATGTAAAGCATTAGCACTATTCTTTCATGTTGCATCTGAAGGTTAACCAGAGTGTTGAAAAAAAATGCACACTGACAACACACACGTCAACCTTCCATCTTCATATCTTCATAGTTTTAGTGAAACATGCAAGCATGACGTGCCTAGAATTATTTTTGCAGCAGCAGCATGGGACTTATTACATGATTCTCCACCCTCCTCTTCCTCCTCTTCCTCTTCCTCTTCCTCAGGCATGGACAACCAGACAGTGTTGGCCGTCCAGTCTCTGCTGGACGGCCAAGGTGGAGTCCCTGACCCGAACAATCAGAACGTCTCGGGGACATCCACCATACAGCCTATGGGTCAGTACAGCGAATGACAGCTGAGTTAAACCCAGCTGAATACATACAAACGATAGTGATGACAAATAGTAATAGAATACATGTTCTCGTAATGTATTATCGTAATAAAATGATAATAACAATCATTCTAGAATAAAGAATAAAAAAACAAAAAGTACTTATATTTGGATTAATTGATTTATGATGGTCTGGTCACACGTGGCAATTAATACTTACTTACACTTGCATCGTTTGCCTTTATGCCCATGATGTTATGGCACTGCAACTTGTGTTTGTGTCGCATATATATATATAGATTTTATTTTTAAACGCAGACGACGAGGACGTGTTCTTGTGTGGAAAGTGTAAGAAACAGTTCAATTCTCTGCCGGCCTTCATGACACACAAGAGGGAGCAGTGCCAGTCCAGCATCCCCTCCCTCTCCACAGTGTCCTTGGCCTCCACCAACGCCTACACGCCGGTCCCCTCGATCAGCTCGGGGCCACAGACCCCCGCCAACAGACAGGTGAGGGCAGTTAGGCTGTTTTAATGTTGGGGAGGATTGACAAGTGTTTGAGCAATGTCAACTTAATGGGGAGTCGGTTAGTAGTTGAGGTCACATGATGTGAGTTTAACTGCAAACGTTCGGTAACCTGACACAAACTAATGTGTACGTGGGGACGACGGAGCGAGAGAAAAAAAGGCAAAACAGTAAATATAACGGTAACATTAATTTGTCAAACATTTGTCATTGGTTGAAAGTATCTGGCAAAGTGGGGAGGAAGCTTACATCAACATGTGTTACACTCTCACTTGCGTGTGTTGGCGTTACTCTCATGTTTGTGTGACACTCCCCCGCTTACACATCAGGTATCCACCTACATCACAGTACCCCCCTCCCCTCTGACACACACTCTGGTCCAGGGCAACGTGCTGGTCAGCGACGACGTCCTCATGTCGGCCATCTCAGCCTTCACCTCCATCGACCAGCCCATGGCCGCCATGCAGACACCTGTACAGGTAGTACGGCGCGACATTACACATCAGATGTGAAGCCAACAAAAATGACAATGCAGAGCAAAATTCCAGACAGCTGAAAATGTCCATTTTTGTACAATATACATAGAATATGTATGTAAAATTTATATTTTTTGCAGCGCTGTTATCTAATCTGTGTGCTGTATTGCAGAGTAACCTGAGCATGCACACAGCTGGTGTGTCATACCTGCAGCATCACCACCACCATCACCACCATCATCACCATCATCACCAGCAGCAGCAGCAACAGCAGCAACAGCAGCAACAGCAGCAACAGCAACAGCAGCAACAGCAGCAGCAGCAACAGCAACAGCAACAGCAACAGCAGCAACAGCAGCAGCAACAGCAACAGCAGCAGCAACAGCAACAACAACAGCAGCAACAGCAGCAGTCCTCCCACCCCCTGCCCTCCGGTCAAACACCGGCCCACCCCCTGCCAGCTGGACAGCCCGCCCAGCAGCCGCTCTCCTCACAGGTCCCAGCGAGCCACAGCAACTCAGTGGTCCAGGTGTACAGCGCACTGCACCCCCATATGGGCGGAGGCGGGGGTGCAGAGATCCACGCCTTGGGTCTGCAGCCTTTCCATCCCGTGCAAGTGAGCGTGAAACGTTAATGCGCCGTTTCGATTCCAGACCTTTTTTATCTGGCAAGGCGAAGCAGCACTGAGCCCCGTTGTGTCTCCCTCAGGTGCCAAGTCAGTGTGTGGAGAGCCAGTCGTACACGACCCCTCCCGTCTACAGCCCCGGGAAGCAGGGCGCCAAAACGAAGACCTGCAGCATCACCGCCAACCTGACGGAGCTGGGCGACTTCGAAAAGGTCATCATCCCCAAGCGGTCGAGGAGCAGCAAAAAAAGCTCTGATGGAGCCACAGGTGTGTGAGGGAGGGAGGGGGGGGGGAATGAAAGTCGCAAGTTTGAAAAATGATCTGAAATAACATTTAGATGAGATCTAATATATTATAAATACTAGTACTGCTACTGTCACAGCTTCCACCACTAAGGAAAACCCATTCATGCATACTGCTATTTTTAAATGATTAAAAAAGAAAATACATATATATATTCGTTGATTCGTGAAACTGCCCATGACGACATAATGACCATGGATATGAAATGTACAAAGATGATCGTAAAAAGATAAATATTCATTCACGCAATTTCCCTCCTCAGTAGAGCAGCTGAAAGGAAAAGTTCCGAAGCTGAAGTGTAATTTCTGCGACAAAATTTTCTCTAAAAACTTCGACCTTCAGCAGCACATTAGAAGGTGAGGTACTGGCCAGCATGATGAGACTTTCACCCAGGAGACAAAAAAAGGTTCTCCGTTCCCTTCCAGTAACTTATTCCTTCTTTTCTACAGTCACACGGGAGAGAAACCGTTCCAGTGCATCGTCTGTGGCCGAGCGTTTGCCCAAAAGTCCAACGTGAAGAAACACATGCAGACACACAAGGTTCAGAATAGTTTGGGATGACACACTTTATTTTTTAAACTCAAGCTTACAAATTCTTACAAACAAGTAACAACCCTCCTCAGATTTTCGGCAACACTAGCCCAAAAATGTACCAATTGACTGTTCGCTAAGCCCCGCCCCCATTAACTACCTGTCAAGCGTTCTGTTCTTGCCACGACACGTGTGCAGTTTACAGATTGGTGACGGATTTACCTTCGCAGAATTCATAGACCACTTTTGAAACAATAATGTCTTGAATTTCAGACGGAGGCGGACAAACGCAGGCTTTACCGTTTCTAGCCGATCGTTATCAGGTGTAGCCAGTTTGCTAATTAAGCTAACATTAGCACCGAGAGTCCATTTAAAACACAGCTAAGCACACAAGCTGACCGATTTAAAAAAGGAGAACCGTGTTCTGTACGCACTTGATAGCAACATACATAATATTGTGTAAAGAAAACTCCAAATTCAGACAATGAGGAGGGGAGAGCAGCTACATGAGTCTAAACTCGCACATCGTGGCGTCCAGGGCGTTTGCCTCAAATGCTAACGTTTCCAGCGTACGACAGAAGTCACAAACACAATGTTTAATCCATTCCTTACACTTTTTCTCTTATATTTTTGGGGTTTTGAAAGCTTCAAATACTCCGTGTACACGTGGAGAAATCCAATGGTTGACGGACCTGTCGTGGCTAGTTATGGTTGCTACGCTATGATTCGACAATATGACCATTTTCGGGGGGGGGGAAGGGTTTAGCGTAAAAAAGTGAATTACATTGGTGGTAAAAATATATCTGTATGTAATGATTATTATTTTCATGACTTGAACGCAGCGTCGTGCCAACAACACAGTAAGAACTGCGACTCTTTATCTTAAAGGTGTGGCCTATGGGTGCGGCCAGCACGGTGTCCAGATTACCAATCACAGTAAAGGTGGTACCGGTGTCGTCCAATGAGGAGGAGGGGGGCGGGGAGCAGCAGCAGCAGCAAGGTGAACCGGAGGAGGAGGGGTCACAGCAGCAGAACTGTCAAACACAAACAGAGGAAGAGGTCGTTCAAACAGGTAAAATCAGTTGAACAATATTCATGCATGATATGTAAATTATATTGATGAGCACATGCACTCAGCTGCCCGATTATTAGGTACGCCTTGTTAAAACTAACAGTCTATACATTAGCCTGCAATAAATGCTGGATCTAACTATAAAAGTAATGACGGCTACTGATCCAGCATCAGCTTTACGGCTCCAGCCTTGACAGCGAGACACGATGCCTGATTTACAGAAGCTCCGGTGGAACTGGAGGAGAGCGCGGCCGAGGCTCCGGACGACCCGGAGCGCGGCCGGGGGGCGGCCACGCAGAACGGGCATCCTCAGGTACCGGTGCAGGTGCAGGTGCAGGTGCAGTCCGACCAGGACCAGCAGTGCCAAGCTCCGACCAAGCAAATAGTTGTGATCGACAGCTCCTACCAGTGCCAGTTCTGCGCCAGCAAGTTCAAGACCTACTTCCAGCTCAAGTCTCACCTGACCCAGCACAAAGGGGAGCAGGTGAGAGCAGAGTCCATACGTTTGTTACTTTTTTTTTTGTCTCGTTTTGGGGATTTTACTTCTTACATGGCAAGATTTAATAACCACGCTCACTTCCCCCCTCTGGCAGGTTTACAAGTGTGTGTTGAAGTCCTGCTCCCAGACCTTCCAGAAGTTGGATCAGTTCCTGGAGCACATCAGGACGCACCAGGAGCAGCTGACCTACCGCTGCCACCTCTGCAGCAAGGTGTTCCCCTCGCTGTTCGAACTGGGAGTCCACCAGTACTCCCACTGCTTCTGCCCGCAGCAGAGCACACGCAAGGAAACCAGCATCTACAGGTCGGCTCCATCACTCACAGTTTGTGTTGATTCCGTATTGATTATAGTAGGACAGTAAGGGGGGACCACTGGCATACCAAAGTTTGTTGGTACATCATTCTTATCCCGAACAAAAACAAAACACCCCTGTTTTCACCTCAGGTGTGTCAAGTGTCAAAGCCGATATTCTACCCAGGAGGCACTGGAACAGCATCTACTGACCGCCTCACACAACTTTCCCTGCCCGCACTGTCAAAAGGTACAAGTCTCCCATGCTTTTTTATTTATTTATTTTTTATTTCATGTCATATTCGAAGACCCCGGCGCAGCGTCTGATCTGTGTCTTGTTGCTGGCCGTCAGGTTTTCCCGTGCGAGAGGTACTTCAGACGCCACCTCCCCACGCATGGCGTAGGCGGGAGGTTCAAGTGTCAGATCTGCAAGAAAGCCTTCAAGACGGAGCACTACCTCAAACTGCACACGCGCATTCACTCAGGTCCGAAAGGCTTCCAGGAAGCATTCAGTTACATTCTTGTATATCACATCATTTAAAGGCCATAAATGAAAGTCACGGTGTGAGTTTGATGCTGATCCCATTTTCTAGGTGAAAAGCCATACAAATGCTCCCTCTGTGAGGCGACGTTCAACAGGAAGGACAAAGTGAAGCGACACATGCTCATCCATGAACCCTTCAAGAAATACAAGTGTCCCTTTAGGTGAGGCTCTCCAATGGGGGAAAAAAGCCCTATTAGAGCATTTAACTTCCCTCGTTCCCTACTTGATTCATTATTTTATTTTTTTATTTAACGGTATTTTTCTGGGGGGGGGGGTTTGTCATCAGGACACATGTGGGCTGCACCAAAGAGTTCAACAGACCAGACAAACTCAAGGCCCACATTCTGTCACATTCTGGTGAGTGAATAATACCAGCAATCGTTTTCATCCAAACAAAGATGACGGAATATTGCTTGTGATATTGTTGTGAAGTCGTAGCAATAATACAAAATAATAACATGATGTATACAAAAAAAATAAGTGGTAATATTGCTTTTGGATGACTCTTTTGTAGTCATACCTGATACTTGACTGGGAATCATAAGGGCATGTTTGCAGGGCCAATAGATCAAATGAAAAGATAGAAATATCATCTTCAGAAGTAGAAGTTCATTGCAACTTAAAATGAGAGAGAATTGTTTGTGTCACTGAAACTTCGGTTTGCAGTTACATACAGCACATGTTTACGTCAGGCATAAACTGAAACTAGGTAAACTTTATTAGTATCTAAATGACATTATTACACTGACTCTCATAAACTCCTCTTCCCTCCAGGTATCAAACCCTACAAGTGTCTTTTTTGTCAGAAGGCGTTCAGCCGCAGGGCCCACATGCTCGAGCATCAGCAGTCCCACACGGACAACTACCGCTTCAGATGCTCCACCTGCAACAAGGGCTTCACCAGACAGAGCTATTACAGAGACCACAAATGTCCTGCAGCAGGAAACGGGACGGGGACCGAAGGAGGGGCCGGAGACGCGGAGGGAGACGAGGGAGACGAGGGAGACGAGGGAGACGCAGGAGCGTCGGTGGCAGAGGAGAAGGACGGAGAGGACGACGGGAGGAGAAGCAGGTTCTTCAGGATAGAAAATGACGACAGCTCAAAGGGCAGCCAAGAGCAGGCGGAAACACACGAGCAGGAGGAGGAGGAGGAGGAGGAGGAGGAAGAAGAGGAGGAGGAGGGAGAGGAGGAGGAAGAGGAGGAGGAAGAGGGGGGAAGGACGACTGACGAGGGTTGTCAGGCTGCAATGACTATCACCAGCATTGAAGGACAGGAGGAGGAGGAGGAAGAGGAGGAAGAAGAGGAGGAGGAAGAGGAGGAGGAGGATGACGGGATGGAACATGGTGGGATGGAACATGGTGGCATGGCGCTGGATCAGATTCAGAGCAATGACCAAAACTGTTTGCAGCAGCCATGTTTGTAGTTTTAAGCGTGATCTTAGCTGGAACGTTTCCTGCGCATGGACCAAACAAACTAATCCATTATTATTTATTTTTTTCAAGTCTGGGAAATCATTATTTGTTTTATATTAAAACGTTAAATT
Source organism: Ophiodon elongatus (assembly GCA_016806645.1). Lineage (NCBI taxonomy): Eukaryota > Metazoa > Chordata > Actinopteri > Perciformes > Hexagrammidae > Ophiodon > Ophiodon elongatus. The sequence goes on along the minus strand of JACSYO010001999.1, from coordinate 1,887,573 downwards.
ATACGCACTGCTTTTTTTATTTTTTATTGTAAAGTAAGTAGGCCTACAGTATGTTACCTGATAGATCTATACTGCCAAAATTATCAATGCACCTTTTCTATGTACTGGTGGACAATTGTTGTGCAAGATAAGCCACAGTGGTTCATTTAAAACGTCATAATGTCAAAAGCAATGGAAGCTTCTTCTATGTCGCAAAAAGTAAATTATTTTAAGCTTACCCGTGTCTCAAAGTTTTTTTCTGTCCATAAAAAGGTTCTTGCATTTTGAGTAGAATTCCTTTAACCTTTTCTTCAAGCAGTTGCTTATTTATTTTTGAAGGTTTTTTTATAGATATATTTCAAACCATTCAAAGGACCTTCTTTCTGTGAGAGGACAGTGCTAACAGTTAACTGCTAGCGAAATCAGTTCTTTTGAGTGTTTTATTATTTACATGATGTAAGTTTTCAAGCAGTTTAAGTTTTTAATGTATAGACAAGTGTTTCCATTCCATTCTCCAAACCACAAGGTCACGGGGTCGCTGGGGCCGGTCCCAGCTGACATTGGGTGAAAGCAGGGTTCACCATGGACAGGTTGTCAGTTTATCTCAGGGCACATATAGAGACAGACAACCATTCAGGCTTATGGTTAACTTACGCTGCATGTCTTTGGACTGTGGGAGGAAGCCGGAGAACCCATGCTGCCACGGGGAGAACATGCAAACTCCACACAGAAGGACCGCCCGGGATCGGGGATGGAACCCGGGCCCCTCTTGCCGTGAGGTGACAGTGCTCGCCACTACACCACCGTGGATGTAGTCGGATTGTTGCATGTTTCAATGCGTGGTTTAGAGTTTTATTTTTTACTTGACCTTTTAAAGTTATTTTATGGATTTCACGTGGCCATCGAAGTTTTCCGCGCATCTTCGAAGTTTTGGAGGTAGGCCTGTTTGAATGCATTGTTTAGAGTTTTTAGACTTCAGCATTTGCTTTTTTATGAAGTTATGATTATCGTGGTTCAGGAACAATACCTCGCTTCCAGCACCCACTAATCCAATTACCCGTGAACTTGCCAATTCCACCACCGGCGCCTCAACAACTCAATCACCTGTACAACCCATCCTCTATGTCCACATCAGTGTTGCCAGATTGTGCTGGTTTCTGCCCAACTGGGCCACTTTTGAACAAGTTTGGCAGGTAAAAAGTAGCGTTGGGCGGTTGGATGACATCTTGGCTGCTTTTGTCAACAAATGGTGGGAAAATGTTACCAAACAAGCAATCTTTTTTTTTGTTGGTGAAAATCACAGATAGAAAATTCCGTGAGCTTCTTAGTGTCCTCTCACTCATACTATTGACTCGATTCATCTGAGAAATATTTGATTGACATGAGTTGTATTCAATCGCAGTGAGGGATGAGGAAGGACCGTTACCATAACATCATCATAATTGACATTGGGATTCATGTAACATTTCCATCTTTGGTTATCAAATGCAAATATTAAGCTTTGTATGCTTATGACGTGTTCTCTATTGCGCGAGAAAGTGTTTTACGGGTTTCAACTGGTTTCTGGAGAGGTTGTGATTGGGCTGTGGATCTGATTTGGCAACATTGTTCCACAACTAAGAGACATAGACATTTTTAACACAGAATATAATAACTTCTGAGCATAAGATAATAATTTGGGTTCTGTGCGGTCTAAAACGCGAGTGAGCTAGCATATCTCATGAGCTAACGCTAGTGGTTTCCCTCCATTTTAACACGCATAAACGTCATCCATAAAGCCTGTCCAACGAAACCTAACGCTGGTTTTGACAAGTGATTTGGTGAAAGGTTTTCAACCACCATGGAAGTTGACGAAGATGATGTAAGTTAGGTGGGTGGAAAATGTTCGTGTAAATTTCCTGTTTCAGAGCAGCTGAAAATCCATCCTGCAAAGACGTACAAGATGTAGTTTGAAAGCAGCTCCAGTTCAGTTCCTGGTAGTTAGCCCTGGCCAAATTACCGATTTGTAATATTGTGTTAATTTAAATAACTGACTGGACACGTCTGGTGTGGAGAACGGGCTACCTAAATCAAAGGTTCCCCTTAGACGACAGCATTTAGTAAAGAAATGCATTATGCCCTATAATAACATATAGTCAGAGGATTTGGCTGAATAAATTCAATGAAAAAAAAAAGATTAATTCTGAAATGTGTACATAAATAAATATTAATAGAAAAAAAGAAATTTCTTTAGATAAAAATTGTATAGTAAAAAATTTTAAAGGAACAACTAAGTAAATGCATAAATTGATGTTAGTATGACATGAATAAATGTCATGGATTATAAATTTGCAGGTACTGAATCACCGTAGTAAATGTAATTCACACCGACAGATTCTTGTATTCATTTGAGGCACAAACGCACACATTTTTGATTTAATTTATTAAGGTGACAATTTCTATATTACACATCTTTCATGTACATCGGCAATTAAACAGGAAAAAGAAAATATAGTGTTACCATAAACCTCTTAAACCTTTCTTTTACAAAAGAAAATTTGTTATCGACACCATTTACAAGTTGTTTTCATATACAGGAGAGTGACAGTGGTTTAGTTGCACATGGAGGATTCTGGAAAGAAACAAAAAAAGCGGTGCATTATGATATTCACACATTTGCTTAACTTCTACATCCCTGGGATTTCAATTTGTGATCGACCCATAACAAGATTAAAACAATACTCTGCAAAAATGTAAATAGGTAAAGTTGCCTATCAACTTTTAATCATGATACATTCGTTATATTACACTGATTTTTGTCTCAGTAGTTGTTATCCCGGCTGAAGCCACAATTAAGCCATCGAAAAAAAAAGGCTGTGTGTTATCAACGCAAGTGTTTAAGCTTTTCCACACCGGTGCAGTTTCTTCAAGAGAACTCGTCAAACTCCTCTTGGCCTTACTTCTCCACAGCAGGGCCTAGAAGGACCGACCTGGACCAGAGTCCAGAGTATCAATTTGACCAGAAAGCCCACATGGTCAATAATCTCTTGTGAGCATCATGTTGGTAAAAAAAAAAAAAAAAAAAAAAAAAAAAAGATACCTGATGCCTGAAGGAGGAAATAAGGCAACCTGAGGGCTAATGACAAACATCTCACCACGCATGTGGGAAAACAACGAGCCTAGAGTCACGAACAACCAGGACTGAATACCCCACATGCTGAAGAAAAAGAGAGTGGAGGGATATTTGTATATATTTTTTTTTTTTTTTTAAAGTGCTGTGCTTTGTCAGGTCAACAACTCCTGCATGTTCCTCAGTAACCACACCTGTCTTTTCAGTGTGCAATTATCCAATTTTAAAAGGATACTTCAAAATGAGCGACCACACCACCTGGTGTTTTTTTTTTGTGTGTGCGTTTTCATAAGGATGAATCATATTCAATTATTCACATCTTGAACATATCTTCAAAATTGAAAACAGCCACGTGCATAATTTCTCTGCGTTTCAGACATTCATTTTGAAGCAGTATCTTTGTCTGTTAAATGTGACCGTTATGAAGTGAAAATACTCAACAGGTACATTTTCATTTAAAAAAAAAAAAAAGGAAAAGAAAAAAAGGTCCAGTGTGTAGGATTCAGGGTGATCTATTGGTAGAAAGGGAAATTCAGGTTTTCGTTAGCTTTGAATGAACCCTTCACGTCTACAGTGAGCGGTGCAGTCCTAAAACCAGGAAATGTATAAGCATTTTTGCACTTGCGGTTCCCTCGTCTTATTTTTTTTAAAATGGGTTTTTGGTTCATTACCTGAAATAAAGTCTGTTAAGACAAGCTTAAGATATTCTAACACCTCTTTCGGGAATTTGTAAGCTTTTACTAGTCTAAAAAGTGGTTAAATGAGACTACTGAGTTTATAGCCCAACATTAGCTTTTAATAAAAACAATTCAAAGGTCGTACTTTTTTTTTACGGTAGCTGAAGGCCACCGTAGATTTCCGACACTCTGAAAGGGAGGGGGTATTCACAGTTGGTTGCAATCTGCTACCTCACCACTAGATGCTGCTAAATCCTACACACTGTTACTTTAAGTGTAAAAAAAAAAGTTTTAAAAACACGACACCGCATCTGTTTTTTCCCAATGATTTCTAAATTTCTAAAATTTGTATTTCTTTTTCTTCATTTATTGTTGTTGTTAACCCCAGGGCAACACGAGTTAAAATGAGGTTATAACTATCCCCTTCCTTCAAATGCTACATGTGTATGAAGAGCTACTTGTTCTGCAAAGTATGCATTCAAAATGTCATTAAAGATATTACCCAAACACAGTTTTATTAATTTTTTTGGTTTGACTTGCATTTGGTGTTTTTCACTTAGTTTTTTAAAGTTTTTTTCTTCTTTTTTTTGTTTTTTCTTTTCAAGTCAAGTACTCAATACACTCAAGTCATCTTAAAATACTTCAAAAATAAAAGAGTGTTTGAAGCCTAAAGAGGAATAACTTTACTCCCAGAATACTCTAATCCAAGAGGTCCCATTCCCCGTCACAGTTTACAAACTCTGTCCCTATAAAACTAGGGTCAGATCACGTTCTGTTGAAGTCCTCCATAGTTCCCACCACTATAAATAATGGAGGCTACAATACCTTGAAAATTACTGAGTGATTCGCATATCAAATACTACAGATCCGGGAACAGAAAAGGGTTTCTCTCGTTGCTTACATATCAGGCATGTCGCCCAAATCTCTTTGCAGCACCAAGATTGTCTGTTATTTAAGCATTAATTTTCTTTTTTTTGGGGGGGGCAGGTGGGGGGTGACGGCACGCTGTAAGTTAATTACGGCATAGCCATCATTTACTATTGTCACAGGTTACCGCTCAAAAATATCCACTTTTGCCATGAGCAGAGAAGCAGATGAAAGTGAGAGAGATCTGAGGATAGAATGGAGAATGACAATGATGTGGATGATGCTAAAAAAAAAGAAAAAAAAGGAAAAAAAGTGGATGAAACAATCTTAGAGCAACAAAGTTTGCTTTTTCTTTTGGTGAAAATCAACCCTGTTTTTACATTTACCAGTTGCTTTAATGCAGAGCAACTCAATAAGAAGAAACCAGGTAGTCAAAGATACTTTGACGAGACACTAGTGTTAGAACCCGTGATCCTTCCGGTCGAACACTGGTGGCGTTTATTCCTTCGCACTCCTGGAGCCACGATCCGAACTCCTGGAGCCGCGATCCGAACCTCTCCTGGTTCCTCTCACTCCTGTCCGAAGCCTTCCGTCTCCTCGATGGCAAACATCAGCTTCTCCTTCATTTGCTCGTAGCTCTTGTAGGGCGGCAAGTCCAGTCTGTTGAAGCTGGGGAAGTTTAAAATGCATTTGTTCAGCTTGGCATCGGACTCATTCTCCGCTGGCAGTACAACCTCTTTTAAAAAGAGCTGAATGGGCATCATCTGTGACTGTGATGTGACCCATAAAGAACTACATTTCTCCTTATACCCATAAACCCTTGTGGCTTGAGGTCTTTTTCTTGTTGCTGGCTGGGATTATGTCACAACGAACAGGGCCGGGTTGGACCAAAGCTTGGTCGGGTAACGATGTCGACTTTGAGGAGTTGTTTGTTTGTGTTTGTGTTTGTGTTTGTGTGTGTGTGTGTGTGTGTGTGTGTGTGTGTGTGTGTGTGTGTGTGTGTGTGTGTGTGTGTGTGTGTGTGTGTGTGTGTGTGTGTGTGTGTGTGTGTGTGTTCCAGTCTGGTTTGCATGAACTCACCACGTGTGACTCCTGGGAAGCCAGTTTTCTTTTCCCACCTTCTCAATACAGAACTTCTGGGGACCGTTGCTTCCTGTAAAGTGGAGCGGAGGTCATGGACAAGTCAACACACCATTGCCAGACAGTTACAAGAAACTGGGACAAAAGCAATCTGATACCGAGCTTTACAAAAAAAAAAAACACACAAAAAAGAAGCATAACAGAACTCCTTGTTGAATGTTCCTTGAAGCATTATCCACACTCTGGTCTCGACGCATATATCAGCTGCATTTGGAATTAAATGCCATCTAAAATGGTTATAAGTTGATGGAATTATTACCCATAAGGTCGGCAAAGCCTCCGACAGGCAGGCGACAGGTCCCGGTGACAAACTGCAGCAGCCTCATCCTCTTCTCGTTGTCCATCTCCTTTATAAACTGCAGAACAAAGTGGCGTCATTTAACAGCATCATGAATAAAAAGATTATGAGTAGGGAAAGATGGGTTATGGGATTTTTTCCCTTTGTCTTAGGTTTTTTTAATTTAATTTAATTTAATTATATATATATATATATATATATATATATATGACATTAAATGTATACACAAAACGGAGGTAGTTACTTATGACAATTCACCCATTTAAATCTCAATTCAACTGATAAGCTGGGTTACTTCTATGACTCGTTGGGTACCGATTGACAAACAAGTACCACAACAAACTACTGATTGAATTTTTTCATTATCATAAAATATTAAGGCTCTCAACACAGTGCATTTAAAAGTCATTAAACGTATATTTCTCATTTCCTTAATGTCTCTGTACATTAAAGTAAAAGGTCTAACAGGTGACGGCTGCAGACGCACACCGACCTGCCAGAACCAGATGATCTGTTTGCTGCTCCGAGCGTAGTGTCTGTAGATGGTGCTTCTTTGCCAGTCTGCAAGGTCGATCTCCTGCATACCACACAGCATCACCTGTAACAGGACACAAGTTATTAATATCAAAAGATTCATTTCATTTTATATTTATTTTAAATCAGCTCTTTAAATCAGATCCTTCTGCAACACAAATTATATTTACAGCACAAGAAGCGCAGATGTCAGACAGGTCTCTTTCTCATAACACATCATGTATCACATGAATGATAATCCATACCTCGAGCTCTTTAGCATCAAAGTACTGCAGGTACTGCTGAGGGAGGACCTCGTTGAAGCCTTCAAAGAAAGCCTGCGTCTGCTCTTCCACTCCTCTGGACATCCTCCACTCTGCTACCAGCCTGCAGGGGGCGACAGAGGCAAATAGTCACATGTTACACTCCACCTCATCAAACTCTCAACATTAGAAATACAGTAACACCATGTGCTGCATTATAGCCTGAGGTAAAACCAACCTGACATGTAATCTAATGCGTGGATTATTGTTTGCCCAATTAAAAAAAGGCAGAATGAAAATGACTGAATCATAACAACAATCCACCTGATGTACTCCTCCTTGTTCTCCTCAGTGACCTGGAGGTCTCCTCCTCCTTGTTTCAGCTCATGGGTGGAGACTTCTCCCAGGATCTCTTTGTCAACGGAGAAGAACATCTCCAGCTCGCACTCCTCGATGTTGTTGTCCCTGAAGGGCAGCGCGGACAATTACAGCACATCTGCTACAACGCCGTACGTCATCCGTTCATACGACATCCTACGCTAAAAACTGGGTGACAGACGCGACACCCTTGCAGCATGTCAATCAAAATGAAAACACATTGTAAGACTTTGAATATGGTATAGGGGGGGCGCACGCAACCAAACACTGAGGACGTTTCGCTGTGGGCTTTATTTCCGGTGCGTTTCCACCGCTGAAATTCCATCCTCTTCTTCTGAAATTCATCAGCAGTGAAGTTTCAACAAATAGACTTGGTTATATAGTCTGAATCACATTGCAGACTCGACTCAAAACTTGACCTGGATGAGACATGGATTTTGGGACTAATTGCGCGGCAGTGAGACGTCGAGAAATGACATCATCCGCAAACACAACACCTACTGTTAAAGGAGCCAGTCTCATGCTGTTGGCTACTGAGGTGTTTTCCCCTCTGGGTTGACGCGCTCTTGTCAAGCCTCAATTACTTTGCGTTCACTTTGATCAGAGTTGCATCATGGTACATAATCCACAGACAGGTTGTGATGTATTAATGGCCGTGGTACAACATAAACCCGGTCCCTTGGTGCCAACTATTAACTTACGGTTGGTGGAAGCACAACAAACTGGTCCCGCGAAAGTGGTCAAAACCCTTTGCCCTTCCAGGGTCCGACACCTGATCTGATTTACGATATACCTGAGCCCAGGACATCAGAACAGCGCCACCCAGTGTACATACAGAATAGCACATGTATTTTCACCACCATATTTGGCTCTTAAACATACATTTAGCAAGATGAAAAAACTGGACCGGTGTGTCAGACGCCCCAAGTTAACTTTTAAGTAAAGCATGAAATACAAAAACATTTTGGAACCCGAGATGCTGGAGGTACACAACAACGTGAACGATCGAATACCACCAATCGTACTTCAACTATTTCATGATTAACCACAGAGTAAGAAAGGTCCATGTTGTTGAGCCACACGGCTCTCTGTACTCACTTGATCCACATGAGGGAGTTGTAGAACTCCGGGTCTATTGACTCCAGGTCTTTGAGGGCCAACGGCTTGTTCAGGATGCGCTTGTAAAACGGCAGTGAGAAACCGGTGTCGATGAACTTACTGTGGAAAAGAGCCTGAGGGGACACACAGACACAGACACAGACACACACACACCTTGTTGTACTCTGTATAGCACACCACACGAGACGTACTCTTATGCTGTGTTCACATCAAATTTTCGCGCGACTACATGACATACAAAATCGGGACATGTGGGACTTACACAACATGTACAAAGCAGCAATAATGGTTATTTCTTCCATGGTTGATGGTGGAAATAAATGGCTTAGTTGATAACGGTTTCCATGGAGATAAGCCACTCCTCTCCAGCAATGCGAAAATTTGCGTTTGGTGTGAACGCGGCATTACGATGAACTTTCTTGACCATACTACGTGACAAACAAAAACAGACAAAACTATTTTTTCTAAAAAGACTAACCATGGCGATGAAGCGTCCTATGAACTTGAAGTACTTGAGGTGGTCAGGGTTGATGTAGGACGCAGGGTTGATCTGGAGACAGTAGTTATCCTTCCCGGCATATTCAAACAGGCAGTACATGGGGTTCAAAACTTCATGGGACAACAGGAAGAACCACTCCCTGAGAGAGGACAACACAGAAATGAGGAAAGGACAGTGTAAGAGCCAAATACAATTTGCAGGACAATATTTAGTTGCACTTACATGTTGAACTTTAAATCAGATGTGTGTCTTACTTGAAATGTTACAAAGATGCCGTTATCATTTGTTATTGTAATAAATACACGCAAGTTACAGACTGACGTCACTCTGATGACACAGTTTTTTGACACTTTACGACAGTTATTTGAGGCCGTTGGTAGTATCTGGAGCAGAGCGGAGCTGCACAGATTTCCGACCGTGTTATGGAACTAATTGTGGATTAATCTGTGGACCTTTGAGTGGGTCGAGACAAACGCCGATACTTTTAGGAAGAAGGGAAGTTGTTTTCACTAACTTGTATGAAGAACATTGGATTAATAAAACTTACGAGTCAGTGTGAGCGATGTGCATAGGACCAGAAACACGCGTCAACTTAACGTTTACGCTCTGCTACAACTTTCGGACGCTACAGACAGCACCACATAGGGAACAACATATTAACCGGTAGGGAGCGTTCCCGTTAGTGCAGATTTACAGAAAAAGTAGGAACACATTTCAGAGAAACTGTGTCACAACATTTAAGAAATAACCCTCTCAAAAGAAGATGTAGAGGAGACTGTTGCTGTAAAGGTTTTGTAAAAGAGAAATATTTTCCAGTTAATTTAGTTGGCACTATCCAAATAATTATTGACGAGGACCAAAGCAACTACAATAAACAATAAACTTACCTGGCAACGCCTCCGTAGTCGAGGCCTTCTTCTCCCGGGAAGATGATCCATAGCCTCCTTCGCAGATCTTGAGCGTTGAAGCTCATTATCTAAAATATAAAATAGGTACATTTGAACATCATCATCGGGTTCATCACTGCCACCAAAATAAAATTTCCCTTCATCAATGATTAAGTCAAGGCGGTCAAATGTCCAAGTAGTAACTGTGTCAGTGTGACCGAAGACATAACAAGTGGCGTTTATTGATGGCGTTTCTCATTAAAACTTCAACACAATTACCCAATAATAATAATAATAATAATAAAGTGAAATATCCTCGGCGGTGGACTGAACAAACCCTTCCTCCCTGCCAAGAGACTCTGCCCTCCCTCTGTCCAATCACATATCGAACACTTTGACATGCTCCCCTCTATGTGAGGGCTGCTTTTTCCTCTCCGAGTATGTAAATGAGATGTTGTAACCCCCTCCCTGTGGCACTAAGAATGTACCATTATAAAATAACGCATTATTAATTAGTATTAGTTATAACACAGATTTCTTTTTTATTTCCACTATAAAAAGTGTAGCGATCAAGGCGACATCACTAGAGGTAGAGTAGGTGAGGCCCATCTCCTAAACATCAGAGATCAGTGAGGGCCAGGACCCTGTACCTGCTGGAAGGAGTCCTCAAACAGGGTTTTTCTGGTTACGGTGATCTTGATGTGTTGAGGCATTGACAGTTGCTGAGGAAAAAAAGGAAAAGCATCAGAAGCATGTAGTCATGGTATGTGCTTTCAGCTGCGACATGACATGCAACATATTGGATTGGGCAATTGTGTGCCACAATGTCAAGACTCAAAGTGACCTTCGATGGAACATCCAACAGCTCAAAATAGCCCCCACCCCCCCCCAAACAAGGCAGTACAGCTTTGTTTAGCTCTGAGCATGGACGGAGGCGCGCTGCACTATTCTCCGAAACGCCAGGGGGCATACAAACAAAACGAACTGGGAATTAAAAAAGAAAACGAGTTTAGCGCATAGATATGCCCATAGGCTGTAGGTGTAACCGGCCAAAAGCCATGAACTAAACTCCACAAGGCCGAGGAGGGACTGTAATTATCTGTAAACTCATATTCATGAGATGAGACTACTTTATAGCCTTTGTACAACCCCTGTAATGAAAGAAAAAAAAAGTATTAAAAGCATTATAAAGAAACAGAGGTTGAATAGCCTGTCAACAATTTGATTCGGCTGCAAATTATTTACTGAGATGTAGATTTTTAAGACCTCTGGTTTCTAAAGCGTTTAAAAACTAATTTACATGGACATGTGAATAGCGCTTTAAAATCAGTGAACTATTTGTGACAGTCTTGACTCGCCAAGTTACAAAAATTCAGAGGGGCACGACGACCAGGCGTCGCGACCACATGCGCCCCACCCGCCGGCAGTCTAAATTAAATAAGCAGTCTACTGACGCTCATGGTGCGTATTCCCCATTGATAAAAGCTGGAAGAGAAACACGCACTCCAGGAGAACTTTACTGAAGTACGTTGAACCAGCAATCCTGTCTAACTGTTGTACTGCTCCAATTCTTACCTGGCACCAGAATCTGAAGTACTGTACTTTGGCTTTGAAGTCTCGAACGTAGGTGATCTGAGGTCCGTTTTCACTGTGAAGGTAAAGAAGCACAGACAGACTCTTAATGGCTTTTAATACCTTAAAGCGTGATAAATTGCTGTCTTAACTTGTTCAACGCTCAATCCATGATTTTCGTCAGCGGCAAACGGCTGAAAATATATGTGAAAAACTTTTGAAATAAAAGAAATGTACCTTCAAAAAGTATGCTACTAGAAGCCCTATTTCTCTCCATACTGAACAAAAAAAATGACTTACTATTTATCGGATTGGCACAAATTAACTAGGAGACTAATTTTGGATTCAAAGCGGCGAGTTTTGTCGAAAGGTTTGCATGCCTGTTAAAGAGACAGGTGCCTAAACGGAGCGTTTTGGACAGAGGGTGAAAACAAATATATTCAGGCACACAGTACCCGAAAAGTAAAGTGATTTTTGAACATTAAAGCATGTAAACATGTTCCAGCAGCAACCCGTTATACAAGTATGAAAACGAAAACGAGCATAATAAGTCTCCTTTAAGTTCCCGTCAGTTTGTATCGTCACATTCGGCTTCCCGTCCACCAAACCGGTTTTTCCACAGCTGGAACCAAAGCAAGGCGATTACTCTCCAGCTATATTATGCTCACAAGTCACTTTCATGACTCATCAGAGGTTTGACGTCTGTCAGAATGGCAGAAAGACTAGGTGACCCATCAGTCATATCGGGATAATGCTTCACAAGTTCTAAAAATAGAGAGGGAGTTCAGCGACAGTGACTCATTTAGAGATCTGCATAAACACAACTACCTCCTAGAGTAGAGTTGCCTGGTGCTGCATGTTCAATAATTTAATAGTCAAATACAAGGGAAATACTTTAGGATGATGCAAAGTTTAAGAAAAAAAAATGACATCCCAATTAGCATCAAGTAAATATTTTTGTCTTAACACCAGCTTCCTATTGGGCACAAACACTTAGGTTTTCTCTGGCTGAAACACGCATCACTCAATTATCTCTGGCATGCAGAAGTTCTGGAAAGATTACAGGCAGAGAGTTGGTGAGTTGGTCACCTCCGGCAAAATGAAATGAAGATATAATAATTAAAAAGGAGCTACTAGTATACATGTTATACGGACAATTCCACCCAGAATCCATCCCAGTTATTAGTGACACCTCTGAACTTTCTTCATCTGATCAACCTCTTGGTGACTTCCTGACATTCTTTTCAGAATATCTTGACTACAGGAAGCATTCGGTTGTAAAAAAAACATTATGGTACTATGGAGAGTTCTTTGTTACGCAGGTTTGATGCCGAAACACCGTAATCTAGTTGTGCAGGAAGCAGACGAATCTGCAAGCTCATATTTTGAATGAATGAATGAACCGGACGGTATATTTTTTCTAAAAGAAGAACAATCAACTGCACTGAAAGCTTTTCTTGATGCGTTTGCTGCACTTCCGACGGGACCCGCTGGTCGCCAATAAGATGGGTTGCGGTGTGTCGTTGCTTTTATTGGCTGTAGCTCTATCCAATTGGGTCGAGGGGCCTTTTGGTCTATGATCACAGATTACTTGATGCCTCTTTATGTACCATTATGTGATTCTCAAGTCTCAAGCTTTTTGAGGAAGTAGGAAACAGAAAGGTGGAGGACGTACAGTGAGGATTTTCCAGTGCGAGGGTCGATGTAGGTGGTCGTCCTCCTGTTGTGGTCTACAAAGTAGGGAATACCGTCAACGGTGAACCTCATCTCCCAGCCCTCTGGGAGTGGCTTGTCATTCAGCAAACTGAAAATAAATAAATAAAATGAGATAAGATCAACATTTAGTGACAAATTGTTTCAGGAGAACCTAAAATGATAGTGATAATGATTAATGCGCTGTTATCTGAAAGGACGGCGGTGGAATATGCAAACTGACCCCTGTGTTCGTGGGTCCTCCCACTGTGTTGCTCGCGTCGGGTGATGTACAAAATAAACTCGACCAGTCGTGTCAGTTCTCTTCTCTGAAAAGACACAGGAACAAAAAAAAAACAACAACAAAACAATTGTTGATTATTTAACTTGGACATTTTGGGTGCACAAAAAACCTTAAACTTCCTTTGAAAGTTCTTTAACTTATTAATTTGCGAGATTCGCATTTGGATAAATATTGTAATTTCCCCCCCCGGCCACCTGCAGTAGCCTTTATCAATGTACTTAAGCCTCTATACAAAACCACGCTAGCGAGCGAACCCTGAGGTAGCTCGCTAGCAGTCAAAAGGTCCCAGCAGAGGATAATTAAATTGCGTGATAGTCAGACTAGTCGACAGATCAAGCAATAAACGCAGTAAATATGACGACTTGTTGGTCGAGAAAAGCGACAAACAGCGGAGCGTTTTTGTGTTCGCTCACTTGTAGCTTCACAGACATCTAATTTCACATTAAAAGTACAGTATTGAAAGGGTTCTATTTCGCCATCTTGTACATGGCATCACACTCTGGTTTACGTGGGGATGTTTTCATAACTACAGAACTTTGGTGAAGAGGGCCAACCTGACATAAAGCAAGTCAGTATTGGGGCTCACAGTTGAAAACTACTTAAACAAACAACAAATGTCTCGATTAAGTTCTTGAATGGAAAGGTAATGGGGAGTACTTTGACACACATTAATACATTAGAATAAAATCAAAGTCTACGCTATTAGAGGAATGGTCAATGTTCACTGTGAAAGGTTAAATGAGGTCTCAGAAGCCAGTGAAAGCCGTAAAGTTCTTACCCCATCCATGTGGCAGAGGCCCGAGGGGATCAAACTCCTTAGTCTGAGCGGCTGTCACCGGGTCTTGTAGCTACACAGCGGAGAATCAGAACAATTCGTAAGGATAAAAAAAAAAAAAAAAAAAAAGCACACAACCGACAACTACAGTCTTGTGTGATTTGATGCACAAACAAACGAAGGGAGCTTCTTAGGTTATCGGAACAAATCATCAGATTTTAAAGACAAACATCAGCTCGAACCAAGTGACATCTTTAAGCCAGTTTTCTTGTTGGACATGAACAAACACAAACCCGTTGCTGTAGACAACGTCAATACTTTAACTCAATTATAACCGTGTTCTGCCTATTAACAGAAACTGGGCTTAAGTGTGCATTGATACCAGTGCATGTATTGAAACATCGGCAAGATTTCGAACTTGCAAAACTTCTTCTCTGCAAAAAGCGGTTTCAAAACACTTGAACTCGAAGGTGACGCACGGCCGTTTCCTCACAGGAGAACCAGAGGGCTGTTTTGCAGCGACAGTCACCGCGTTCCAGTTAGCATCCGCCCATCCCGCCCATCCCGCCCACACACGGTACCACATGAGTAAGAGGAAGTCTCACCCCGAATATGAACCTCTGGTTGAACTGCTGCATGGCTCCCTGTAGCTGGTTGCGCTGGTGCTGCCACTGCTCGTAGTTACGCACCGTCTCCATCGTGGGGCGCTGCCACGTGGTGGTTCGCGTCATGTGATCGACGAAGTAGACCCGCCCCATCTGGTCGACGCGGCGCTCCCAGCTGAGGACAAAAGGACGTTAGGAGAGGGGACGTTAGGAGAGAGGACATTAGGAGAGAGGACGTTAGGAGAGAGGACGTTAGGAGAGAGGACGGGTAGATCGGCTCCAAACGTAACAATCTCAAAGTCAGTGGGCAATATTTAAACCTACTAGTCTAGCTCAGGGGAGTTTAAGAATCTACATTTTGTATACAATTATAAAACATTTGGTTACCAGCCATGTCAAGAAAGAGGCAGAAAAAAAAACCCACAAACATGTTCGAAGAGAGTAGTTAAATAAGGCTGCTATGGTAGACACGGTTCAGTAAATGAGTCAGAGCTCAGGAATAAAGTAAATTATCAATGTGGTGGATGAGCAGGGCACAGGATGTAGCTGCAAGCTGCTCTCTGCAAATTACACAATTAAAACCCAGGCCAAGGGCAAATATCAAAAGGGAGAAAAATCAAAGAGGCTGTAGTGATGGGACTTTTGAAATCAACACTGCCTGCAGGGTTTGTACATCTATCCTATGTTAACATCGATTGGGGAAAAAGATTTTTAGCCAGTTAAAAAAGAAAAGAAAAAAAGGTAACCATTAGCATTTTCATGTACACGTATACATGTGTTTTTCACCAAAATGCATTGTGGGTATCCTTGACGAAAGGGTAGGATCTCAAAAATCGCATACCTTTTCTTTTTACTTTTAGTACCTACAGCAGCCGCCCTCACACAGTACGTACTGTTGCATTCAATTTGCTGCCCAAAGGATTGTGGGTCAGAATAGTCAGAGAAGCAGGCTGGCTCTCATACTGCAAAATGCGCCCGTAAGTAGTAGAGCGTCCTAGTGTTTTTAGGGTAGTTTGGGTATTGGAAAGCACAGTTAGATTCACATACTACTATACTACTTAGTATGCCAGAAAAAAGATTTAGTACGTCCCAATACATAGAGTGTCAAATGCGGTACGCCAAAAATACAAGGATGCCCAACTGTATCCGATCACCTTCTGCAGTACGCAGGCCGACATGCTTTTCTGACCCACAATCCTCTGTGGAGCAGATACAAGAGCAAGAGGGTCAAAGTTCAAAGTGCCATGTTATGAGGAAGGAACAGTGCATACTTCGCAAGTAGCAGCTGCAGTATGTACTAGAAGTTAAAAAAGTAGGTGATGTAGAACAACAGCTTACGTTCATTAACTAGCACTCTTCTTCCCCGCCTTTCACAGGCGCATTGCTGCAGCCAACTGTGGCACGTATCCATCATCATCATCATCATCATCATCATGTATTCTGATGATGACGAGGTGATGATGACCGAACTGCTCGTCAGATGGATTGTGTTGGTAGAATACAGGAACAGCAGCTACTGTAATTACTAGTCCATGGAAATAAAATAACCATCATGTTTTAAGAGGGAGAGACCCTTTCGTTTGATCTCCAAAAAGATTCTATTCTGTAGACAGAATCCAATCAGCTTCAAGCGAAAGAGCCCTCTGCGTTTAAGAAAAAAAGACAGATCAGAAGGGAGGGACATTTTACCCAGGGGGCAGCGGTTCAGGGCGCTCCCACGATGTTCTCTTTTCCACGTGGTCGACGAAATACAGCCGGCCATTCTGATCCACTCTCTGCTCCCATCTAGGTGAAACAGCAATAAAAAAATTTTTTTGAGGAAATTCGGTAATGGTGCACGGCGCCCAGAGCTGTTATGGACTCACAACAGCTCTCACAAACACGAGTCACCCGACGACTGAGAGGCAGAAAAAAATAAAATAGCTGGTGGAGGTCATGATGCCCTCACAATGACGACACAGCTCAAAAGGGCTATTCAAGGAATTACAGTCTGAATGAAAACAAAGAGGGAGACCAAAAAAACATGGCCGCGCGAGTTAGTCACAACCAAATAATGCTCAGACACACCTGTGTGGTTTTCTACAGGTCACATGTCACTCTTTCCTCTTCATAATATGATATGCTATAAGCTTCAAAACATTTCTCCAACCCTCACATTTGTTGCTTGTGCTTGCTCCCATACATATTTTTTTATGTTTTATTGGGTGGTTTTATGTTGTTGTTTTTTTTAGATCTCTTCTTATGGATTTCAGTGAAGGTTTGATGCGATATCCAAAACCAAACCAACCAGAAATCCCACAATCCTCACTGTTGTACCTTTATGTAATTAGTGTGAACCATTTGTGTGATGATTGTATTACTGCTGGCTGTACAACAACCTGCCTGTCGGGGATGATAAAGATTACCTTACTTGTCATGTCTTCACACTCACACGTCCTTGTGTTCTTAAAAGCAGGGGGGAGGCCCTGTATTTTGGGCAGTATTTGGCAAAAAAAAAAAAAATTCTATAATAACCTATCTTCATATTTTGTATTCAAGTGGTACCACAGGGTAGGCAGTTTTAGGGAAAAGGCAAAAAAATAAAAAGATATCTAATTTGAAAAAAATCCTGCAGCTCTCCTCTTTCGGTCATAAGCCCCTCCCACCAGATGAGCGCGGGCAAACGCATCCTACAGTAACCTGCTTTTTTTGGGGGGGTTGCTTTGCAGTGTTGCCAGTTGTTGCCAATGCTAGAAGAGCAACTTTTCCTGCATGATATTTCGCCGTTGGATCAGAATTTCACAATCGAAAAAAGGGAGGTGCATGCCCATCCTGATTCGTAGAACAGTCAATGGGAACGCCCTCTCTCTCTGAAATGACCTGTGATTGGCAAAAAATCTCCCGTTATGGGCTAGGTTTCCTAACGGTTGAAAACCGAGGCAGGTGGAGGTGCAGGAGTCTAGGTTTCTCTCAGACCACTTGATTTTACAAAAGGATGGATTTTTTTCGCCCTATGATGCTAAAATCATACCGTCTCCCCAGCTTTAATATGCACACACTTCTAGTTATCCAAACATGGCCTCAGGATTTTACTTTGCCTCGTTGCTGTATTATTGTTGGGGTGCTGTAAATGTTATCTCAGAGTTTGATGCACTCTACTTTTGGCTCAAGGATGACCCAATTTCTTTGCAACACACTAATGCTAACGCTGAGTGGTTCATCGATATTTTTTTTTGCTTCTTGAAGTTTCTGTTGATGAAGTTAGTGTTTTTGTAACTTGCTCTCTCCCGTCTTTGTTCGGTTTCTTTGTCTCAATTCATCACAACGCTGCAAAACATATGATCAGTAGTTTGGATTGGGCACGATAACCCTGCTATAGCTTAGCATGACATTGGGAGATCACGTAATACTGCTAACTTGATCATATTAATGACACCGTAAACTTGCATAAGTAACAGTTGGGTAAAAACATTTATGAATATTGTTCTGAAAAACCTTCTGGAAAGATTGCAAAAAAAAAAGAGAGCTAACCCGGGGGGCAACGGCACGGCGCTGACAGCGGGTACCCTTGGGGTGACAGCAGGGGTGACAGCAGGGGTGACAGCAGAGGTTACAGCCGGGGTGACAGTCGTGGTGACTGCAGGGGTGACGCTGCCGGCCGGCTGTCTGGTTGCCACGGCTCCAGAGCAGGAGGCCGGGGCGGAGTTCCTGTCGGGGCCTGCCGATGGACTCGATTCGGGGGCTGCCGAGGGTCCTGAGGCCGGAGTTCGCACCGGCGTGTCAGAGCCCGACTGGCCATCGCTGCCGTCGGCTGGTGCAGAGCCGTTGCTGGAAGACGCTGAGGTAAGAGTCAGACATCACTGAGGGTTAAATGGTACGTCCTCAGACTTGGGGGGGGGAGACATGCTAAAACACTACACTTTATCGAGGAGGACCAGTAGATGTAATCTCCTCCTCCTCTTTTTTTTTTTTTTGCAAACTGAACAGTGTCTGGAGCCGATCAGAACGGGACCCTCCTTCAGTAAATGTCTGACCTGGGGAAGAGGTGGGTCTGCGCGGGGTTGGGGGTGGAGGTCTGGAGGGCCTGGGTGGTCGGAGAGGCTTTGATGACACCGCGGGAGACCCCGAGTTGCTCACTGACTTCCGGCCACCGGGAGACGACCTGTGCTCCACACCGTCCACCGCTGGGGAGCTGTCTCGACTCCGCCTGTGAAGAAAAAGAAAGGAAGAAGGAAGAAGAAGGAAGAAAAAGAAAAAGAAGAAGAAGAAGAAGAAGAAGAAGAAGAAGAAGAAGAAGAAGAAGAAGAAGATTCGACGGGGATAAATAACACAGAAACCAGAAATGGGACAAAAGTGAGACTCGACTGAAGACGGAGGAGGCCGACGTACCTCACGGCATGATCCCCGTTGGGTTGGGAATTCCCATTTGATGTACCTGAGGGGAAAACACAGAACACAAATGAAGCAGAACGCTTTACTCGACAAGCGCGGTGAAATAACAGTTTTTCTATCAGTTGAAATGACAAATAAACCAATAAAAAAAAAGAAAATACACATCGAACAGGTTTTTGATGTGAACTCTGTCCAGCTTGTGGCTCTCCTGGGACTCACTGTGGTGGTCGGCCTCGGCCGTGGCGAACGCCTCGGAGTCGACGGTCAAGCCGTCCAGGCAGACGGACAGGTCTCCCACCACATCCGACTGGTCTCGGTCCGTACACAGCTGCAGGGTCTGCACCACCTCGGAGACTGCGTTGGAGCGACAACACGAGATGGTCAACTGAAAATACTTTGAGCCAAATCGCTGTCAAGACACGTTCTCTCCTCGAACCTCGTCAAAAGACAGGGGGCAGACCACATTTTTTTTTAACATTGCCAACATTAGAAAATAGCTTCAAAAGATCCGTTGCTGGTAACAGCAGTCTCCTTCTTGTGCGGAGAGACATTACAGTTTGAATCCTGATGAAATGAATGTGAGGAACAAGACGAACGCCGTTAGCTCTGCTGGTTTTGTTCAGGCTGACTGTTGTTTCTTGCTCGTGGAATCGAGGGCTCATGTTCACGTGTACAGAGTAATATGTAATTACAGATACGGTGATCGGTGAGTTTTTTCCTGCTCTGTCATGGAACACCAATCAGCTGTTTGGCATGTGATATGTAGCCAGAGTTCTCCCGTCATTAGCGCTGCGGGACAGGGTCCATGTATAGAACATGACGAGGCAGCGGACTGAATGGATTCTTTATGAGAAACGAACCAAAGTTATTTATAAAAAAAAATAAAATAAAAAAAAGCCTCTCAAGAATGTGACGTGGACTTCAAAGTGATGTCTATTACATTTCTGGAAACATTATTTCAAAACAGCCGTTTGAAAATGAAAAAAAGAAGAACCGGTGTACGTGGCGGAAACGGACAGAACTGCTGAAACAGCTTAATTTCGCCGAAAAAAAAAAACAAGGAAACAACCCAACACGCTACGACACAAACCAAGACACAGCATCCAAGATGTCATATTATTATCCCCTACAAATATTGTAAAAAAAAACTAAAAAAAACTGTTTGGATTCGTGTCATATAGTTTCACATGGCACTCCAGCTCGGAATACTGATCTACCTTTCTAGCCGTTTCATGGTGACATCTTCACAATGTCCCTCCCTCTGAATTTCTTTTGCTCGTATGCACAGATGACACCGACTGGAAGTGTATCTTAAAAAGAATACTTCACACCCAAAATGATCATTTGTATATCAATGACTAACGCACGGGTTTTCCTTGCATGCTTCCACCGTGAACCAGTAATCCAAAAAAAAAAAAAAACAGAGAAAGCACTGCCACATAAAAAAATAAAAAAAGTCTCACGCTTGCGCTAGCCTCTTCTATGACAGTCCAAAGTGTTTTTAATAGTTACGTTTCCGCAAAGATGTACCTGTTTGGCGAGGACTGAGCATTAAACTTGGATTATACTGCAGAAGCATGTGACAGATATTTAAATTTTTTTTTGCAATATAATTCTTGACTGAACGTCATCTGTGACGACTCAGACTACTGTATGGCTCATTGCGCGTCACTAAACATAACAATGAAAGGCCAATGAAATAAGTAGAACAGCTCTCTCTGTGTGTGTGTGTGTGTGTGTGTGTGTGTGTGTGTGTGTGTGTGTGTGTGTGTCTTACACCCACTTTTCATGTCGTTGGACTTGAGCGTGTCACTGACGTCCAGCGTGGCAATGCCCAGCAACACGTCGGACTTCAGGGTCTGGTGGCTCCACACGCGAAACACCAGTTTGCTGAACGGAGTCACAATCCTGTTGGGACAAACAAAGCGTTGATACTATTGGACGACAGACCGCTCAAAGCTCCGGCCACCTGACGGGCGCGTCCCAATCTCAGAAGCCGTTTCATTTCAATGATATTTTGCGAAACTAAGCGGTATTTCTCGCAGCGAAAAAAAGAGGATTAAAAATTAACTTCGACGTCAGCGGGGTTTCCCCCCCCCCCCTAGATGTAGCGGTCCTTTCGGCAGGTGACACCCCACTGTTCTTTTCACAGAAGCGGCTGAGGGTTAGCTGTCCATCAGCCACCGGGGCCGTGTGAGCAGCAAAAGGCTTTCAACCCACGGACAATGATGTTCAGAGACTATTCAGGGACAACGAGGGTCCATAACCAGCACTATGACAGTTGTTCAGCTAGCAAACACACACACACACACACACACAGGTCTGATTACACCCCATAGTAAACACTTGTTACATAATAACTAGGGCAAGAGAAACCGTAGAACTCTATATTAAGAAGGTCACCGGGCACAGCAGAAGATCCTTGACAGGCTAAAAGCAAGAGGACCCGCATGCGAGAGTGTGTGTGAGAATATGCTGGACTGCAGGGAGTCACATGGTGTGCTAAATGTACAGTAGACGTTTAGAAACAGGATTCAGGACACGCTCTCTCTCACCACTGTGTGACATTTTCAAAGTAAGTGCCAACCACTGGTTGGAGATAGCATATCTTTAGATCTTAAAACCCCACACACACACACACACACACACACACACACACACACACACACACACACACACACACACACACACACACACACACACACACACACACACACACCACACACACACACACACACACACACACACACACACCTCGAAGAGTAACATGAGAGAAAATCCTCCCCCAAAAACAGTCCCAGTGACTCATTTAAAATAATAAAAAAAAACAGTGCTGCAGGCAAAACCTCTTGATTAGGATCGTATGTTACACCAGCAATGCTGTGCAAGAATAAGGAAGTTTATTTCTGCATGCTTTTAGAGAACCTCCTCAAGGTCCGGACAGTTTTCTTCGGAAATTATGATTCGCTATGCCAACTACTAGTCAGCATTATTTTATTTATTTTTTTCCAAGATATGCGTCTTCCTCAAAAGCCAACCACCCAATAAATACAGTGGTTTCACTAATCGTCCCACTCAATGAGCAGACGTTTGTACACCTGGCCGTCCCTCGCCCGGCTGCACAGACAGCCATCACTACGCACCGTTTGCTGCTCGTCTACGTTTCCTTCGCGAGCTTCCCGATGAGCCAGTTAAAGTTGTTATATCTGATAAAACTGCCACTTTGTTTCCTTGACCACCTTCCGCAATTCTTGTACTGCGTCAATAGTGGCTCGTCGCCAAAAAAGTGCAGTAGTTTTGTAATTCAACAAGTGCAATGCCAGGACATAGAACAAAGGAAATGAACCGTTTGTTTATAACAGTACAGGTCGCTCTGATCTGCCAGGAATACCAGACTGATGACATTTAACACACTACGGAGAATAATAATTGGGGTAAGATGTCTATCAAAGCCGACTGAATTGCCTCCAGGATGCTTTCTGGGAACAATCAAACATTAGAACTCTCTTGATGCGTCTTATGTGTACACATCCCAGCACCTCTTTCATTAGAAGCAACAGATTAATAAGATTGTGATCATCATAAACTGGGCCGGCGTTTGACTCACACAGTGAGCGGCTGCTTCCATTTGGGGCTGTGGGTGTTGGTGCACTTCTCCGTCTTCTTGGACTGGCCGTCAACCGTCACCTCCACATAGGGACTGGGGCCGAACCAGTTCTTCCGGTTCTCTTTGAGTTTCGCTGACAGCACTGAAACAGGGAGAGGGGAAAACGTGCCAGTGGACAGTCGAGTCACTTTGGTGCAGAAAGAAAAAGGCAGGAGGGGGGGGACCGCTAATCATTTTGTCAAAGACTTACCGATGATTTGTAGCTGCGCCTTCATCGGGTGACCGTTGGAAGTGCCCGTCTTGGGGACTCCACTTTCCATGACATAGGGCTGGGGTGAAGGCCTGCAGCGCAGACAACACATCATTAGGGTGGTGACAAACCACTCTCCTGCTGCTGCAGGTGTGCGGCATACAGGTGAGATCATTGACATCAGCAATATGACAGACTTGCGAGAACTGGAAGGGATGTGCCGAGTATTTTGAAGCTTTATTCATAATGTTGACAGTTTCAATTCTGAAATTAACATTCGAATGCTGTTTTTTTCCCCTTTCATGTCTGTTCATTCTGTCTAAAAAACGATATTGAACAAAGTTGGATGTTATAATTTCCAAAAAAATCACATCATGTTTTTTTCTAAACAACATATTCCGCTTCAATCCATATTTTTGGTGTTTAGTCTTTCAAAAGCCACATTTTCACTGAAGTCAAAAAACGAGTTGTTCTCCTTCACACACAATAGGAGGCAGGCACCTGTATTAACAGGGCGGACTAGGAGCAATCTAACAGCACCGTGAATTACATACCACAATCGTTGTTTAGGGTGATCGCTATGACGACAGACATCGAAAGCTTCCTTCGAAAACTTCTATAGAAGCTTGACTGTACATTTTTAAACTAAACTCCACACAGAAGGGCCGCTCAGCAGGTTTGACCATAAAACCCCTCTTTCTGTTCTTGTTGCCTCTAAATCCCCTCGTGTGCACGTCCAATATGTGCACTCTTTTTTTGACTGTGCACAAACAGTTTGGTCTATTTCTGCGAGAAGCATGAGGCAGTTTTAAGTCATAATTTAAAGTCAAACATAGCTCACAGAGCCCCCATAATAGCCCACGTTGCTCTCAGCTACATGAAATACTACCAATACTGTATTTTTTTAGGATATCAATCTCCTTCTTTCTTTGGAGGCCAAATGCTATAGGTTGCTTTGGACGAAAGTGTCCGCCAAATTAATGTAGTGTAATAACGCTCTCATCTGGAGCATCAAACTTAATAGACGGGCAGGCTACACTTATAAAAATAGTCTTCCTGGAATCCATCCAGTTACATTAAAACAGCGTTCAACTGTTGACATTTGCATTCAGTATACCGAGATAAGAAGAACGGGCCGACTGTGCTCCCAAAATGCAGAACAAGTCACACGAAGTGAAACGAGCCTGCCACCCTGTTGAGAGCTACACCGTCAGACGAAACGTCACGTGAAAACACGCGAGACGTCGCATCATTACAGAAGGTAATAAAAGGAGACAAAGGTCAGGCCTGCTCCCTGTGAAATACGGCCTGTATAAACCAGCCAGCGCTGCATCCTCAACTGTAGAGCGACACCAAAACACAGCCCGTGTCTACGCTCCTGCTCTGTACCCGAGAGCCAAAATACACCTGGATGCAGACAAACAAAAAAAAATGAGTACACCATTGTAAACGACGGAATGCCTGAGGGTCACAGCGTTATGCTGTTCTGCATCTATTAAGATTTTTAGAAAGCATTATTTTAAACTGGTAATTAAACCTTCAGCCTTAACGGGGCTCAGGTCCTGTGATCTTTCCTCGGACCATGTCAGTGCGTCACTGAATTATGAATGTTCCTCAGTCAATCCCGTACGCACATGGCAGGGCAGAAGAAAGTGGAGGAGCTCCTGGGTAAACTTTCACTCTGGCTACTGCTTTAGGCTCCGTCAATAATTTATAGCAACTGCTGACTTTGCAGCCTCGCGATCAGGCCGACTGCGTTCTGAAGACGAGGGTGTTCGCTGAATATTAAACTCTACAATGGCCTGCATTGACTAGGATTATTTTTTTTTTTTTTTTCAACCAGCTCAATAACACAGGCCAGTAAAATGTGTTCGGTGATTCTGTGGCGATTTCAAATTGAATTTGAGATCAAACGGCACCATTTCCTTGGCTGAAGCGCACTGAAGTGTGGTCTCTTGAACAATATCACTTGAACTCCGAAAAGAAATCTTAAAAACTTGTCTGGACTAAAATTCTATTCCTACGACAGTGAGGTCCTTGGCCTGCTTAACTGATAGAAACACACTGTTTACACCACGACTAAGCGCACAAAACAATGGTGCACATGCCCAAAACAAACCTTTGTGATGGCCGACTTTAACAAGGAAACAGCAGGTAAGAGTCCCGTGTGACAATATTCCCCAGAACATAGACACACATAAGTGCAATACTTTTTCCAAACAAGGAAATTCATGGCTTGAACTTAACTACACCACAATAACAGCATATTATGTCATTAATTAATAAAAACCTGATGTGATCACAAAAAAAAAAGCAGGTCAGGAGATGTTGGATATGTTGTCAAGGATTATTATTAATAGTAAAAACATTTCCAATAGCAGGGCCAACCAGGAAATCAGCAGCTACTCACTCAGCCACCAGATGACTAAACATTTGACACTGAAGAACAGCGGCGAGGACACAAACAACACACCACCACCCTGCCAAGTTGCTAACGCCTAATAGCGGCGACAATAAAAACCCATTGTGTCTTTAACTTATTTCCGGTTTGCTGGACCGCTGCGCTTGTTTAGTATCAGCAAAACATATTTCTAACATCTCGCGGGAAGTTGAGTTTTTAATCATTTATATCTAGTTAGCTAGTTTCTGTTAATGCTTCGCAGCTGTCTGTCTACAATGGACTGTATTGGGGGGGAATGACTGCTGTATTTTATTTATTTATTTATTTCACCAAGACTTATTTTGTGTGCTTTGTCAGAATGTAACGCGACACCAGAAAACTACCGGATACATTTAATAATAATGGAGTTAGACGAGCTATTCTCTCGTAGCTCGTCGAGAAACAACTCCACTAGTCACATTTAAATCCCACTGAACCGGCCACCAGCGTGTTTATGAGTAACTGACAACACTCGCCCCCCTCGTACTCATTAACGTCAACCATCTGAACTTCTTTTTTCCGGCGTGCTAATCCGACGAACGTTGGCACAATTTACATAACGTTAAAATAACCCAGGTCGGAATGGACACCGAGCTAACGCTAACTCGGTTAGCCTCGCATAGGGGACAGTGTGTCCCGGGTTAGCTAACCGAGCTGGGGTTGAACAGCGCCTGTGCGCGCGGCGGGGCGGTCACGAGGAGCAGCCGAGAACATGTTGAATGTCAGCCGGTCGCCAGGTCTGACAGTCCGCTGCCGTCCCGCCTGGCTAACTGCTAGCCTACTAGCTCGTGTCATCATCATCATGGCTGGCTGGAAATCCCAAAGTCTAACGGCTATGGAGGGGGGGGGGGACAAAACAACCAAATACCGCCGGTGAGAGATGAGGTCTCTTTGTAATCACTTACCCGAATCCGAGAGAAGGTTGTGACAAACCAAACTGGGCCCGCCGCGGTGAACTCCGAGCCCTCGGTACTGCGGGATGTTTAGGTTTCAGTCGGTGCTCCACTTCAAGGAAGAATAAACTTCCACCATCTTCGTAAACTCACGTCACGTGATCGAAACAAGGTGGGGCGCACGCTTCTGTCTGTGCGATGTGATTGGACCAGAGTTGGGACATGGTGAACCAATGGACGGCCAGTAAACACGATGACGCGTTCGGCGTCCCTGTCGAAAGTATTCTAAAAATCTGAATGGATCTCACGTCAGAGGGATTGTTCTCAAGTGCCGTGGACGCACTTTGCGTTGTAGTCATCAAGTGAACGGAATACAACGCAGACTCACTAAAACCAAAATAAATGGTTGCCGTATCAGTGAAAATATAATTGTAAATGTATGGAGAAACAAATATGTCTGATCATAGCTTTCCATTGCACACAGACAGTTGAAAGATATACAGCGCGATGCTTTTTTTGTATCACCTGACTTCTATGATTGTCCACTAAAAAAATAAACTTTACTATACATTTTCACCTCACTAAATGTGCAACAAAATTAATTCTTGTCGATTTATAATGAAAAGAAAATTAAACGCTATACGTCCTGGCTGCATGTAAAGGCAGCATGCACTAACATAAACCTGTACCAGACCCTTTTAAATGACATCATTCTGTATTCAACTTGCTATAACACTGGCTGATGTGAATGGCATTTTACATTCCTGGTATTCTCTCCTGTTTTTATATTTTTATATTTACTGTATCGTTAGACACTGCGGCCCAGCTGCCACCGGCTCTAAACAGTAGATGGCATTGTTGTACTTCACAGCAGAAAGACCACAGGTTGCTGCTGCAGACAATAAATCACTCACCATTGTCTCCTCAATCGAGACGTTGACAGCTTCAATCCATCAACTCGTTTATTGATAACCACACGACCGAGTTCGGTGGAATTCGGTTTCGGTGCATGACGGCGGGTAAGCTCATTCACAGAAGTGTCAGAATATCAAAACAAAGACATCAACATCACATGAGACACACGACCAACACAACAGTCATCATTTAGACACAACCACAGGACGAGGTTGCTGGCTTGGAACAGCTTGCTAAATTATCTAATCATTATACATTTTCTCTTGTTTTATAACCTACAAAAATGAGACATTACCTCACAATTAACTGGAAACGGCAGTGTGTTTGCTGGAATGAAACTGATGTGATTATAAGATAAGATATTCTTCTTATTATTTATTCCTATTCTTCTTCTCCTTCTTCTTCTTTTTCTTGTAATTATTATATGTATTATTGTTGTTATTGTTGTTGCTGCTATTCTTATTTGTTCCTATCCTTCTTCTTATTCTTCTTCTTCTTCTTCTTCTATGTATTTGGTATTAATATGATTTATCATATTTAATGTTCTTTCGTCCTTTGTTTAGGAATATTGTGTGACACAGCTAGGATCTTTCATAATACCTTGATTGTGATTTTTGGTTGAATAAAACAAATCCAGCACACATACACGTGTAATGTCTCGAGCCCTCTTGTTACTATGGTGCCTGTATCAGCTGGTCTTTGAAACGACCACTGAGCCTCATGTATCAAAATATTACACCACCGTCTTCTAGGTCAGACTAACGGAGACGAGCAAGATGATACAGGAAGGTCTTCCTCTCCGTCAAAATAAAGGTGTGATAAATAAATGTGTCACTTTGGAAAAAATAGGAAATAGAATACGATATTTACATGTCACGTTATATTATCCTTTCATCAAACCATCAATAATATTCTCTCTTGTGAATCCAACCCATGCTGAAGTGGTATCAAGATTTCTACAACCTCTGTTTTCCTGGCTTCCTTAGTGACTGAATATGCTTCTGGTTAATTGTGAAGACTTTGAATTGAACTATAGAACATATGTTTTAGTTTTTTTTTTAATGCATCTGCAGTGTCACAGGTAGGTTCTGACTGAAGTAGAACATATTTTTCTATTGTTCACTATAACTGTGCCCCAAAAGCTGAGTTTGTGTGCTCAATAAACACTTGAAGTGCAACAGCTTGTACTTTTACAGTTGCTCCTTCGTTTGGCGTTTTGTTTTATTTTGAAAGTGACAACAGGAAGAGCTGTGCATTTGCCACTGTGCCCAGCCAGAGTGCTGCGGGCTGAGCAGTCGAGGTTGGCCAGTGTTGTCAGATGGGCAGCATGAGACCCCTCTCTGCGCGGATCATGCGAGCATGGGAATATTTGGAGGAAAAGACAGTTTGACGGACCCCTCAAAGAAAAGGTAAGCTCTGCTTTTTTTTTTCTCTTTAAAAAAAAAGAAAAGAAAAGAAAAGAAAAGCCATGCTGCCAGAAGGACCCAGGCGCCACTCATTGCAGTGGTTTTCCTGAGGCGTCACTTGAACGTGGTCGCGTGAAATGTGTCCATGCGTCAGGATGAAAGAGAGCTGTGGCTGTGCGACAGTCAAACAATAATGACGGTGCTATTAGAACACATTTCGACTTGTATAAAACCACTTTTGAATAACACTGCTAATATTGTTCCTGAAGTAAAGTCTGTAAAGTGTATAAGTATAGAACAAAGTTACCATAAGAAGACTATAGGAACAGTATAGGACTGTGTTTAATATCACAACCCACATTACGGTCAACATGAAGTGAACATTGACTGCAATGCACAGGCACGACTGAAAGTTCTCACAGTAATATTAAAAGGAATATAACTGTGTGTGTGTGTGTGTGTTTTTTTTATTTTTTATTTCTGCACAGGGTCGTAAAGTGTATCATTGAGGATGAATGCAGGTTGAGGCAAGGTCACACCCTGAGTTGGCTTGTTGCCTGCCTCTACTGTTGCAATTCTAAGCATATGAATAGAAATAGAATAGAGTTGAATAGAGTGTCGCTGTGATTATCTCCACTAATTTGAAACACAGCAGATGGCCGAAGAGTCCCATGGTCAGCATACAGGATGGAAGGGGTGGGGGGTGGGGGGCTTGAAGTGACAGTAAAGATGGGCGATTTTGGTCGTTTACTGGAAGCTGCCAGCATTTCCTGTCATTAAAGCAGGAGTATTGTGTCACCTGAGTTGCAGTATATCTGTACATACTTATGAATAAAACCTAAAAAAAAAAAAAAAAAGCACATCGCTCTCTGACAGATTTATGCAGTTTGTGAATGAAACAGCCGAGTTGGATTTCTGGTGACTTGAGCAGCTTGTCAATTTGATATTCAGTTTGCATCCAAAGCACAAACACAGAGGGAAACAATGCAGGGACCACGGCGGTGTAGACCACGGCGGTGTAGACACACAGCGCTCTACCTTTAACCTGCTCCCAGCAAGTGCTTTGGTATTTTCTCCCAGAATTTGCATTTCTCCTGGGGGATTTTCATTCACTTTTGAATGCACATTAGCAGGAAACCCTAGAGACTTGCAGGAGGTGCTCCCTTGGATCCACACAGAAAGAAGACCTGTATATATATATATATCTATATATATATCTATATATATATATCTATATAGATATATATACTCCTTACACTCTCTGTAATAAAGTGACGCTGACTAATATTATTGTAATACCATCCTCGGCCTCGCACTTGCCTTTGCGAAAGTCGCCGGGGCAGCTTTTATTTCCAGGCTTGCTTTGTGTGTGTTTCTGTCTGTAGTTGGCTCCATTTTGGTGTAGCATCTTCAGGAACACCCTTTTACCCCCAGCCCCCCTCCCTCTGCCTATATAGTGTGGCAAAGTTGTAATCCCCACCTCCCAGGACACCGATCTCAGACCAGCTCCTCGCTTAACTTCTGAATTCCTGGACCCATACGGTCTGACCCTCGTGTCCGTCCGTGGGAAACTTCCCCCCCCCCACCTTACCCTGAGCCCCCAGCGGGTCTTCGACTGGAACAGCCTGCTCTTGCCAGGCAGCTAACAGTGTATTAATAAGTGCTTTGGCAGCTACTTCGGTCCCCAACCCCCAGCTCACTCTCCAGTCACCCTCCCACCCCCCTCCTCCCTTTCATAACACAAACAAGCCAACAAGCCCCCCTCCATCCAAGTACCTGAAAAAAACATGTGCTTATTTTAGATCCGGGGGACGATAACTGACACGTCAGGGTTGCACACAAATAATTTCAGGAGGGGGGGGGGGGGGTGTAGTTATAGTGTCAAAGATTTTGCACGATAGGAAAGTATAGGAGTCATCGCATGCTGGAGTCCCTGTGAACGATATCAACTCCCTCGTTTCTGTTTATTTTTATGCAATAAAGCTGCGTATGAGTGGACGCTCCTTTCAGGGAATTCAAGACTGTGACAGTGAGAGCCACCTCGTTGATGAAAAAAATTTGAATTGCGTCTTCATTCTTACAGGGAGGAACTATGAGGGGGCGGGGGGGTTGTGACCAAGTCGAGAAAGCGACGGAACAAGACTTAGGACTTATGAAAGATCTCTGTGAGATGAAATGAAAATAATGAGAGTAAATGCTTTGGCGATGAATGTGGTGTCAGGCTGACCATATCTGAGAACTATGTCAGGGTGTGCTGGCTCCCACACTGACTGATAGGGTGGTGGTAGTGGTGGTGGTGGGGGGGGGGCTGCTGTATCCTGGGCTCTCTCACCATGGCCCACAGACAACGGCAGTCAGCTGTCTTGTGGGAGAGCGTTTTGCTCTTGTATCACGGTTCGCCCATCGTGTCGAGGGAGCAATGCCTCTCTTCTGCACGGGCCCGTGCTGCTTTTGCCCCCCGGACAAGAAACACACACACAGACGCCGCATGGCATCGCTCCAAGCTGCAGGAGCTATATTTGGGTCCAGCTATGGGAAAATCACCAAGTCCGCAATCACTCATACACGGACAGCTCGGTTTCATGTCCGGGTGGTGTGCTGGCCCTCGAGGGTGATCTACAGGACCAGACGGGGTTAAGGGCCCACGTTCCGCAGTTGAAACACTGGACTTTAAACGGACGGGGGTCAGAAGATGTGCGCTCGTTCGTCGTGGAAAACGGATGCAGAGCCCCAGAAGCGAACGAGGGGCGTTACACTATACACATCGTATACATGCAGATCAACTCATGTTCCAGATGGATACGCCTCTTTAATCCTCAACTGGGAGAGTGACTCCACAAACACTTGATCTTTGAAGGCGCAGGGCGTCCTTACTTGTTCAAGGGCCCCGTTAAACCTGTCGTTGAACCTCCTCGGGGTCATTACAGGATTTTATGTGCCGACTATTGTTCCATTTTTTTTACACTCACTGTGCTACATACTTGGTGCGCAATTTTTAAAAACATTTATTTTCGGTGTACTGCATTTCAAAGTAGCTGCACTTAAAGATGCATTATTTCATATTTTCAATATATATATATATATATATATATATATATAAAACATTGAATCAGGAATGTGTATGATGTGAAATGTGTTGACCCCCATAGTGAGGAACCTACAGAGAATTATGAGCCAACTCTTTTTAACCTGTTACAGCTAATTTCTGTGGTCTTACAGCACATTTGACATTAATTAATGGCTCACATTCGTCTTTGTTTCAAGCTATAGTTTCAGTCTTCACATAACACGCACCCCCACCGGCTGCTAACAGCTAACTAGCTCTCCTACATGACATGAGTGGATGCACTCCATTGTAGTCATCACTCGGTTCAGTTTGTCATTACCTGAGCAAAAGTTATAAATAGGCTGAATACGCACAATAGTGTTGGGCTTGAATCACCGCAACCACAAGAGGTCCCTGAGCATAAAGCCATAAATGAGCACGACAAATATTAGGCTGATTGGACCCATCAGCATTAGACAGACACAGAGATGCACACGCACACACACACACACACACACACACACACACACACACACACACACACACACACACACACACTGAGCTAAATACATTATCTCTGTCTCTAACTATGAAAATGATCATGAATTGTCGCCCTACTTCAGACACAAGATTTCTGACTTAATTCTGTAGTAGCGAACATCCTCACTTTTCTGTTGTCTGGCCGGGATTCTGTGTGTTCATATCAAAAGGCCGTAAGGCTGTCAGCTCATTACGAAAGCCCCCTCCACGTCCCTTTGTGTGCGCGTAACAATGGCCTATTTTTAACCCGTTGGGCTGTTTAGACGTGCCGATGGGAGAGAAGGGAGGAAGTGGTTGCAGGACGACAGAGGAAGATCCTCCTCAACCTTCATCCTTCCTCCACCTCCCCTGGCATACACACATGTGTGGCTGGCGCACACCAACCGACACACATATACACACACTCTTTTTCTCCCCGGATCGCTGCGAGAGTAACCCTCCGACAGTTTGACGGCAGCTCATTTATTAGAGGGAACTTGAGGAAGCCGAAAGGCTGAATTCAGCCCTGAATTCGTCAGACGAGAAGAGGCAGCTTCAACGAGCCGCTGAAGGTGTTTTTGAACAGCGGGAGATGGAAGTGAACGGTAATAGGTGTTATACACGGTGTCAGGTTAAGACACCTTTTTAGAGAATCCCTAAGTGAGATGAATTCATAGTGGTGGAAACCAATTAGGTCCATGTACCCAAGTACTGAACAGTCGCTCCAAACACATATGTTTCCTCTTCCCTGTCGTGCTATTTATCCGTCTAGATTGTTTTTGGTGTGAGTTGCAGAGAGTTGGAGACATGGGGCCGTAGGGACGTCTGCCTTCTCTCCAAAATAATTGGACTAGATGGATTTTTTTTTTTTAAATATATCAACATAATCCACAGAGCGTGTTGCAAGCAGTTTCATGAGGGGGACTAGGGTTGAAAGAAAATAGCTCCTCCATGAAGCTGCTCACAACGATTATCTTGTGTAATCTGGTCATGATTTCTGGAAAGAGACTTTGCTGTTGAGTTTTTCAAATGTTCTTTTGGGGGATGTGGGGGTGGGGGGGGTTTGGCTTCACAAGCCGAGTGCCACGTAGCCCCCATTATCTTGGAGAGAAGGCAGACATCTCTCCAGACGATATCTCCAAAACTCTCAGTTTAGACTGATAAATAGCACCACAGGTTTCAAAATAAGATTTTACATAAAAAACAAAAAAAAACACGTGATACCTTGATGAAATAGCATTAATTGGTAAAGATTAGCCCAGTGGTTCCCAACATATTTTGGTTTGTGACCTCTTACAATGAATCAGTGTCTAGTCGGGGGCCCATTGTCATGATTAAGAATCGTTAGCAGTTACATCAAAGGGTGTTTGCCCCTCTAAAACTACTCAGACGAGTTATATAACACAAAAAGATCCACAAAAGTGAGTACACAGCTTTGTAACAGAACTCTGTTTTTTACTTCTTTGCCACCTCATTAATCACCTCACGACCCCTTCAGATTTATCTTGTGACCCTGTTTAGGGGCCTGGCCCCCGTTGGTGGGAACCACCGGACTAGACCACCTAACTGTAAAGTAGCCAATGTCATATAGAAGTTTGCTGATAATACTTTGTTATACTCTTTTTATGGAGAGGGCCTATGTTTGTATTCTTGTAGGGTATTGGTACTTTCCTTTGATTATGCGAATACTCATTCCACCCCTGATAGTATACATTGTAGTTTGAAGAGCTGAGTGGATGGAATGCACGATATACAGAACATTTATTAATTTTAATAATTGATTCATCGTTAATTCTAGACAATTGTGTTGTGTTTTCAATTTCTACAATTCTGATTCTAGCTTCACAGATGTGAATATTTGCTGGTTTTATTTCGAGACATCCCCTTGGAAATTAATATCAGCGACTAACAATGAAAATAAATAGTTAATTGCAGCCCTGGTTTGTGGTTCTGGTTCTGTGCGGCGGGTCGAAATGTCAGGTTAAGCCCATTGTTTCTCATTCCTGGTCAGCTCCGGAGGGATTGGCTGCGTATTTTTGCTCCCTTTCAGGTTCTCCCTGCTGTCGTCCTTCTGGTATTTCATCACATCTCTGCCAAACACTCCCATCTGCAGCACAATGCTCAATAGTTCCTGTGAGTCGCACTCGTTCGTGTTTCCTTAAAAAGTATGTAATTTAATAATAAAATTATCTTTTTTATTTTGTTGTTGACAGCAGCAGCAGAACAATTCCAGTCAGCCATTTTCTCTCAAGGCTCCCAAGTTATTTTTCATGTAAGTTTTTCTAGTCCAGGCTATTGTTCTGTGCTCCCCAAAGCATATGTTACATCCGTGTGTCTGTATTTTCTCAAACTATCTTCGATACTTCGCCAAAAGCCCCAGCATCAAATTACAGCATTTTTGAGGCAAATGTTCTTGTCCCTACAGCTGATATGGAAAGAAAAGAAGTACCTCGGGCAATGATGACCTCTGGGGTCGGGACAAACGTCACAGCAGTATCTGCAGTCCGTTTCACTGGGTGCAATGGCCAACGGAGTTAAATCTAGTGTAACAAAACAGCAATGTTTGGGTTTCCCATCATCCCATGATCCCATGAGAGCGGAATGACTCTCACAGGGAGGTGGAGTGACATAAATGTACACTGAGAGTCCTTATGTTTTTGTGGTGGATACTAAACAGACATAGAGACGTTAGATATTTTTAGCATCTACATGGGAGTTTGTTCAAAGAGGTTTCAGCAGGTTTTTTTGTCAGCATGTCGGAGTTTTTTTATTTATTCTGTGCAGAACTTTAACATCACACTGGAAGAAATGCACTGCAGAGGATGCAGAGTTCAAAAGCACGTATGCTTCTAAATGGAAAATTACCACTCGGATTTTTTTCCAAAGGGTGGGGGGGGGGGGGTTTGAGAGAAAGTGTGTGTACAAAAAAAATTACAGCAGTTCATCAGTAAGTAAGTTAATGGATGAAATATTACAATATTTAAACATTTGAAGGGGATGAAACAAAACAAAGCTTTTTCTAAATTAAGGCTATTGTCCTCACACTTTGTTGTCTGTTGCTGGGAGTATCATCTCTGTGCCAGAATGAGTCAATGAGGAGTGCACTTTGTATTTTATCAGATCATATGTTATGGCCACAAATACACACACTGCATGTCTTACCTCCCAGCGAAAGGGGAACTTTACTGGAGCCACTGTTTCTTTATTTTGAACCTCTAACTTGCCAACAAATCCTAAGAAATACATTTAAGGGTTTAACGACTAAGCTCTGCCATAATACCGCTGACATTGACATGTCCTATTATTATGAGGCATTTTATTGGCTTTTGGCTCAGGAGATGCACGTTTAATTTTCTCAGTTGAGGTTTGTCTCCCTTGGAATGCTTCTAAATATGAAGGAAAGGATCCTGAGGCTCAGACATACATCTTTGTATAATTTCTGTCTGGTGTCCCTCCTTGATCCAATCATAACCTCGTATTTACATTCAATAGATATTTAAAAAATATATAATTTTTGGTCTTAAACCCTTGTGACGTAGCAGTAAACTGCTACACTATAGTCCCATGAAGGTGTTTGGATGTTTGGTCACCTCGGGGTAGCATTTGGAGTGCTTCCTAAAACAAATAGGACCATTTCATCGTTGTGATTGTTATGTTCTTGTTGCCCGGTGCGTGATATCCGCAGACAAAAGACGCATTCATTAGAAACATAACTCTGTCCTGAGCATTGGTTCAGCATTGGGCAGCAGCTTTGACTGCAGATTGATGGCATTGTAGGGTCTGATGTGGATTTTTGAATGCTAACACATTTTTTTTTGTTTTTTAAAGCTGTTATGTGGCTTTCCTCTGATGTGATATTATGAGTTGAAGTTTCCCCATACACGGTGTACTTGTGCCTCAGTGTTGTTTCTGCAGCTGTTACCAGACAAGCATTCCAGTTCGGCAATGACTCAGACCATCTAAACATCACACTGGAGAACGAAATCAAGGCTCCTTTACAGGAATGCGGTAAGATCGGGAGATGTATCTACCAACAGAGACACCAACGATTATTGGTGATTTACTTATAGATCATTGTCCGTGGTCCGTATCCTTTAAAGTAAACCCGGCTACATCAGCTGATATTTCACGCTTTGAATTTAGCACTCAACAGCCTACAAGAGAAAGACAGAAACAGCATTTGTACTCCACCAATTTAGTATTTTAGCAATATTGTTTGACTCACAATGGAGAGTGTAAAAGTTTTTATCTCAACTATTGCATCAATGAATCTGACGTCATGCAGCTCCCTCTGGAGGAACGAAAGGCCTGATGCAACTTTTGTCATAACTGCAGTACAAGACTGGTAAACAGACTTTGATGTGAACAATCGGTAGAGTTCCCCTTTTGAATGGTCATTGGGAGATTATTGCGTTAATGTCCTTTTCGCGTTCAGGAATCGAGCTGACCAACAGGACATGAAAGGAAATTAAAACCATAAGGGGCTGAGTAGAGTCGGGGGGGGGACCCACACACACACAAACTTGAGACAGAGCGACGGAGATAAACGCTGACAGACGACCGTGTCGGAGAGAAAAGACAGAGGAGAACGGTTGAGAGGGACATTGCTGTCCAAGAACAGTCAAGGGAGAGGACAACGAGAGATAACACAAGAGAGGAGAAAGAACAATAGAGTGGTCGTGTGTGTGTGTGTGTGTGTGTGTGTGTGTGTGTGTGTGTGTGTGTGTGTGTGTGTCGAGTTTAAACTCCTCTTTTCGTCACGTCCCCCTCACGGGGGAGAATGTCTACACAAAAAAAAGTTGTTTATCCAGACGTTGAAAATTCCTCAGTTTATATTGTCAGCGTGCTCGTTTTTTTCTTTTTATTACTTAGTATTTCATCTATGTCTAATGCTCTCGATCACCTCCATTGCTGATCAGAGGCGATGACCCTGGACAGAGGAAGTGACAAATGCAGCAAACTTTCAGCCAGAAAACAAAAGACGAACCAAACTACAGTTCACATGATAGGCTGTGCGCCGTGTTCATTGGTGCCAATGGCACACACCGAGCACTGCCAAGGTATTTCAGTGTGTGTGTGTGTGTGTGTGTGTGTGTGTGTGTGTGTGTGTGTGTCCTTGGATTATCAGTTCACTTCGATGTCCGGATGGTGAACAATACATTGCCAGAGGCCACTTTGTACATAACAGATAGACAAGCATTCATTGTTCGGTTTTTATTGACTAGTGTTTTAATGATACATGAATGTCTGTTTTCGTCACAGTCTGGCTCATGCCCTTTGAGTTTTTATGTTTGGACTGGACCGTCATGCATCTTTCGTTTTTTTAGAGAATAGCAGGTCTTATGTCAGGTTTTTTTTCCCTTGTTTCATGATTTTCTTTCAGGTTCAGTGTTTCCTGCTTTTATTTTGAAGTTAGCTCCTCACGTGTCTTGTTTTACTTTCTGCCTTTGTTTGTTTTCCCGCCTTTGTGATTGTCTGCTCCGCCCTAATTAGTGTCACCTGTCTCTCGTCAGCCCTGTAGTCACCCATGCTCCTGCTCACCTGTCCCCACCGTTACCCAGTCCCTATTCATACCCTATTCATTCCTCTGTTCCCCGCTGGTTTGTCTTAAGTTAGGTTTGGAGTTTTGTACCTGAGTTTTGTACCAGGCCCGTTCCTGCCGGTTCTTGTAGGCATTTATTTATTTTTTTAAATCATCGCATTGTTTTTGCAGCCTCCTGCTCGTCTTTGTCTGCGCTTTGGTCCATCCCCCGTTGCCTGCTCTCCAACCCTGATAGTTTTGTAGGTGTTCAGCACCCAAGATGGGGGCACATTTACAGGAAAATGACATCTCTTACTTTAGGAGTTACCTGCATTAGTAAAGGTCTTGATACTCTTTGATATTTTTGCTTGCTGTTTTTCAAATTCCAAATTCCGAGGTCCGACAGAAATAGTGCTTTGATCAAACTAAATGTAGCGATGCAACGTGTCCTCATACAACAGTTAGTATGATATCCTGCGAAAAGTGACTCCTGGTGCTTTTCGTGCGCTTTCCCACGAAAGCCAGCGACGGGTGTCAATTTCTGCTCGTTACATGCATCCGGTCTTTTCAAAGTTAACTTCCATCTTCACAGGAAACTTGGTTAGGTTTAGGCAACAAAACCACTAAGTTTAGGAATAGATTACCACGAAATTGCGGTTACTGAAGTATGCAAGTTACGTGACTTTGCGCTTTACATGGGGAACGAACAGCGGTGTCCTGGCTGAAAGGCCGCCGTTTGTTGGACCCATCGACCACCCCTCTAGCCCGGTATCTGTTTTAGCGGTCTTTATACTTCCTCCTTCAAGATTACGTGAATAACATCCGAAAACATTTCCTGGGATATATATGAATTACGGCGCATAATTTCACGCAGGTATTGCTACGTGTGCTGGATGCGACCAGCCTGAGGGACGGGTTGGAGTTGGATGGGTGGGTGGGTCGAACACCCAGGAAACTAGTGTCTGTGTCCAATGTGAAACAAAGTCTATGTTAAGTGTTTAAGTTTACGTATAGCCTACGTATGAAGTTAAATGAGTAACAAAGTTGTTCTAAAACAAACCATGGTCTTTTCTTTCCTTAACCCAACCAAGTAGTTTTGTTCTTAAACCTAACTTGAATTTGTTTCCGCGGTGGCGGCGCGTCACTTTACACGTCACGCACCGCCCCCACGCAATGCGGCTGTTAAACAGCCGTGGTCGTTTCACATTATTACTGTGAAATCAGGGTGCTTTGTGTTTTCTTTCATTAAAAGGAAACGGTTAAAGATCAGCCTTGAGGATGATTTATGTGCTGGTGTGGCTTGTTGTTTTTTCGCAGGGAGTTCAGATGACAGACATTACAAACTGCCCTGTAGGCAAAGTGGTTTAGGAGGTATAGGTTAAGAGCATTGTGTGTTTCGTGTGTGCAAGGGACAGAGAGAAAGCAGGAGAGACACAGAGGCAAAATCTGTAATGTGTACTCGTGACACTCTTGTTGTAGTCAAGGTTTTCTCATGCCACAGGGCATTCAGTAATGTATCACATCTAACAGGAAAAGGAACCGCAGCTTGACGGGTCTCTGCATTACTTCTGTCAGTTACAGAGTTTCCCTTCCACCATGGTCAATTATAAATGGTGAAGTTAGACTTGACGGAGAAGGCTGTGCTCTCAAAGTATTCAAGCTAATCCCTAGCATAAACACTCAAATGGTGTTATACAGAAATCAGAG
The DNA here is from genome assembly GCA_016806645.1 of Ophiodon elongatus. Lineage (NCBI taxonomy): Eukaryota > Metazoa > Chordata > Actinopteri > Perciformes > Hexagrammidae > Ophiodon > Ophiodon elongatus. The sequence continues at coordinate 1,848,221 of JACSYO010001999.1, read as the reverse complement.
ATAGCTATGCAGTACATACCCGAACTAAGCGAGGGCAACGAGCTAACGTTAAGCTATAAGCACATCCGGAGCTACAGCCTCTGACACATAAATGAAATACTTCTCATCTTGGTAAGATAGCAAAAAGCAGTACCTGTCTAATAATGAAATATTTGTATCTAACCTGTTCAAAAAGTATGACAAATAATTGTCTTTATATAAGAAGGGGACGTCTTCACATGTGACGTGACCCATTGGGTTGTGGACTATGGTTTTGAAGCCGTCATTTTGGTCGGCGCCATATTAGTTTTTGGCCGACACAATCTTGTTTCTTTGCTACCAGAAGTACACAACATTTTTAGGGAAACCAAAATATTGCATTCAACTTTCATAAACTGAAAACACACTGTGAAAGGGTAACAGATGTAAGACGAAAACCCGGACAACTCCCAGACCAGACAATGTCGTGGTAGTGACCTATCAATCCCAAGGTAGCCACGCCCTAAAGCATACCCTGCTTTATCATCTATTTTACTCTAAATGGACCATAATTTACTAAATGAACATCATGCTGTATTGAAGAATACTTAAAACTAGCGATTGAGACCATAAAGTCATGTTGACAATGTTTACTAAGGGAATAAATCAAGTCAGAGTTAGGGTCATTTTCTCATAGACTTCTATACAATACAATCGGACATCTTTTGCAACCAAAAGGGTTGGCCCCCTGCTGGCCATTAGAAATAATACAATATTAGATGGTGTTGTGTGGAGGGAAAATTCAGACCTATTTTCTCTGTAATTTGATCAACATCCTGTACCTTTCCAGCATCAAAATGTGAGTCACCGCCGACAGTTACTGAAAGGTTGTACATTTTAAATTCTTGAACGCTGAGAACTTATGTTCTGCAAATGTTTTAATGATTACCTTTGCGTCTTGGGTTGAGTCAAAAGAGCTTGTTTCTGTACAACCGTTGCACATCACTCCCTCTGGATATGAGCCATGACGCAAAATTACTGAGAATGTATTCTGCTTTGAATGCTCACTTAAACATAATTTATTAAAATGCTCTGCTTCTGTTAAATCTGTCCAAATAAAGAATGTATGATTATTTTGTGCTATTTAAAGCACTGGTTCCCGAAACCCTCACACGCCTGACGCAGAAAGGTTTCCCTCTACTTTCCTTCTCCATTGCTCTGAACTGTCCAAATGTTTTTGTTTCTGGCATGAGTTTTTGTTACTGATCATAACACAAACTGGTGCTTTATCTCTCGGAACATTATGTTTCCAATATCCCATTTAAATATCTGGTCACAGTTATTGCGCTAAAACATTTTGTCCTGCAAGATTGACCTTGTCAAACCGCTTAAATATTCAAACCCATGAATCACTTTTTTTCAATGTGTGACAATTCTCAACGTGTCATTTTATACCCATTTGCCTGTAATTCAGTAGATATGTTCGGTATCTTTAAATTGATTTAAAAACTAAACTTCTGCTCGTAAATAACTGAAGAGTTTGGTTTGCATATTGAACATGTCATCTGCACAAAGTGAATGTGATTATAATGGAGAGAATAAAAAAGCACGGGGATGACAGAGGTTCACTGCTGTGGAGACAAATTCACCTTTTCAGAGTAGTGATTGTCATTTGGAATCAGCCGGCCACACGGAGCACAATTATGCATTCCAGCATTTTATCTCATTGACAACGACATGAAAGGACGCAGCTGAAGTTAGTATGTGGCGTCACGCTGGCCTTGAGATGTAGCCAGTTTCCTCCCTCGTAGATAGATAGAGCCCGACATGTTCCCTCACCAAAGAGACACTTTATGTATCATGTATTGTTTTTCCAGAGACTGCCTCTGTCATATCTCTCTCTCTCTCTCTCTCTTTCTCTCTCTCTCTCTCTCTCTCTCTCTCTCTCATTTCACCCTTGTTTGGCTCATTAGAGAGGACCCGCTAAGGGGAACTTGCTGCCCTTTTCACCTCAGAATAAAGTAACAAACACACATCTGTTTTCTCAGACCTCTGAGTGGGGAGCATGGACTTCCTGCCTTGATAGATGAGAAAACACACACACCGTGAACAAATATATACATACGCACACTTGTGAGACCAAGCGCTCACACAAACGAAATTTAAATCATAACAGGCGTTTTCTTTTTTTATTTCAGGGACTCTTTCTTCAGAAACATGTGGAAGACCCTGACACTTTCGCTGATAGTTGCACTGGCGTTGGGCACGGAGGTGAGTGCGATCATGTGTAGATGCTTTTGACACACTAAATGTGTACACTAAGCAGGTTCAGTATTACTTCTTCTTTTAAGCCATGCGTGTTCACCCATAAATATCCAAGTGTTTATTGGTCTCATGTGTTCCTAACAACCCATTTGCTCTGTTCTCGGTCAACCTTATGCTTTCTTTTCATTTTCACACCACATTTTTTACCCAGGTGTCTCAGTGTGAGGACGTGGGCTCCATGGCGGCGGTGGAGAAGGCGGTGGACGTGCAGCAGGAGAACTTCAGCGACGTAGCCAACGTACCAAGAAAGTCCCGACACCAGATCCTGGCTGCTCAGTTCGAGTGCTACCTGAAGATCATCCGCGATCCGCCGCGTACAGATAAAGGTGAGGAGAGTCTCGATGTCCTTTCACAGCTGTGCTGCTGGAAGTTAAGTCTCCTAAATCAGCGGTCCCCAACCTTTTTTGCGCCACGGACCGGTTTTGTGTAAGACAATATTTTCACAGACCGGCCTTCAAGGTGCGTGCGATAAAGATGACGTAATAAAATGATACAACCGGCATAAAAACAGATATAAAGTACATAAACAATACAACTCACCATTACGCCGAATTATCGGCAAATATTATGCAGAGTGGGCGCGTGCGAATCACCTGTAGCGATGAACCCGTATTTTTAGTAGGACTCCTGATAATGTCTTTTAAATGCAGCTTTCTTTTTCTTGGATGTCGTAGGCTCTTCTTCTTCTTCTGTCTCCCCATCAGGCCTTTTCCCCTTTCCAGAGAAGCTCTCTAAAGACCTTTTGTTTTTACTCATTTTTACTCGCTTGTGGGCTTCCTTTTTGGGGTAACGTATCACGTGACCGAGACGAGCGTCTTGACATGTGTCGAGACGCAGAGGCAAATTTATCCGGTCATTTTTCAGAATAAAACATCGTTCAGACCGTGATAATAAATCAAATATTTTTTCCATTCATTCTTTTTGTGCGGCCCGGTACCAAGGGACTCACGGACCGGTACTGGTCCGCGGTACTGGTCCGCGGCCCGGTGGTTGGGGACCACTGTCCTAAATGGTCACATTTTATTTCCGGCAAATGGCAAGTACATTTCGCACCCGAGTTGCAGTGCTGAAGCACTTTTAGTGTAATCTCTCTCTCTGCAAATTGAATCACTTATATCAGTACAAGTAAAGTATGAGTCAAACATTTAATGGCAGGATATATTTGAAAACTAATCCGTTTTCATTGTGCTTAGGTAGCCTTGCCATTAACTCCATGGGTTCCAGACTGAAATATCTCAATAACTACTGGATGGATTGCCTTTTTAATGTTAGACAGACTTTCATGGTCCCCAGAGGACGGATCCTACTGACGTTGGCGATCCCCTGACTTCACTTCTATTGGTGGATTGCCTTGAAATGTGGCACAGCGATGTCCCCATCCAGATTAATTTCAATTGCTTGATTTTAAAACGTTTACTGACTCATATACGTTCTCACACATTCATTTGAAATAGCATCTTTGGTAAAATTAAGAACAAACGTGCAGATTTAGATAAGGGCATTACTGGCTGACCTATTACAGATAGAGAGCGAGAGAGAGAGACAGGAAGTGAGTCTGAAAGAAAGGAAACTTGCCCTTTGTCTCAGCGCCTGTTGCCCCCGCTCAGGACTTCACTGCCTTTGAAATGTTATTTTGTGGTCCTTTTCCCAGCATGCCACGGCACAACCTGGTACCAACAGGTTTCCGTCAATTGTTGATGAGCTTTGTGCGCGTCAGCTGAAGTCAGACGCGTGGTTTATTTAAGGGCAACACGCCGTTTATGTTGAATAGATAACATGTCGGTGACTTACCTTCACGATTCTCTGTTGACACGTGTGCCACTGACAACACGGACTCATTACACAGCTGTTGTAGTTCACGTGTTAAATACGTGTTAAATAATTACTTCTGAAATACTGCAGTTAAGTCTTCGGCATTTGTTGCTCAAAATAATTGAATCCAAAATTAGAATAAAAGAGCAGCAAGAGAGAAAAGATGAATAGTGAAAGAATATGAAACTATATCTGTTAACTTACTGTTTTACAAGGCCCTCCCATACAGAGCATCCTGCTCTTTGGCCTGGTTCGGTAACACGCACAACCGAGGCCGTGATAGGTTGCAGCGCGTGATCAGATGTCGGCTGCTCAGTAGTGTAGAGTTGATGTAGCCTCTATGTTGGTGTGCGCGTGCGTGTCAGCGTGGGTGTTTGGAAAACGCTCTCCCTGTGGGAAGGAAGGGGGGTTACTGTATATTGTATATTTGTACAGTATTAATATATGTTTTTTCATGACTGTTTTGTGTGCTTCTGCATCTTAACCACCCACATTTCCCCTATATTTGGCATAATAAACTTCACCCTGACCTTGATACAACTTTAACTTTTTGGCTGTTACCAACATGCAGTGGCTGAAACTGAATCTGTCCCTGGAGGTGGTGCCTCTCATTATTCTTTATTTGATTTTTGATTTTTTTTTAAAGAAGAAGAACTGGGTGGTTAGCATGAGCTGGGGATACTGTTGCCTCTATGGCTGAACAGGCAAACAGCTCCACCTACAGAAACTTTAACAAAAAACTGCAAGACTGCCCATACAGCATATAATGCTATTTGTGGAATTGGCATTCAGCTCCAGGGATGGAGACACTGTTCAATAAACAAAGTATTTACAGCTGAGACGGTCTTCTGGAAACATTCGGTGCCTCACTTGTGCATGCATCACTTTGAAACTTGGGGTGGGAGACGGTTATTCTCCTGATTAACCACCATGCAGTGTTTTATTAAAGTCTCATTTTAAATGCTCGTGCGTACACACGCGTGTCTAACGTCTAGTTCGAATGTCATGTCCTCTGCAGCTAATTTCTGCAACCGGACATGGGACGGCTGGCTGTGCTGGGGGGACACAGCTCCAGGGACCGTCATGCAGATGTGTCCGGAATACTTTTCCGACTTTGACCCTAGCGGTGAGGAGCTGAGGCACACGCACATATGCAAGCACAGCTGTTAATTTTTGTGTGTCTTATATGATATATACTCAGACTTTCCACGGTTTGGTTTAATTAATGTTTGTCAACTATATAAACCTACAGTGTCTTGACAACTTGTCACGTTTTAGGTTTTTTTTTGCTTTCTGTTAATTTGCAAAAAAAATAATAATGGTCTCTAATGAAAACGTCAGCTTTTCACGGTTTATGTGGCCCCTCAATCAAACCATAAACGATGGTACCGTCTGCGTAAATTATAACGTCGTCTTTCCACAGAGAAGGTGACCAAGGTGTGTAATCCTGATGGCCAGTGGTTCCACCACCCAGAGAGCAACAGAGTCTGGTCTAACTACACCCAGTGTCAGGCCTACACCAAGGACAAACGCGAGGTAAACACACACCGTGTGTGGGCGGATTGCAGATTGTTTACCGGCGTTCAAAAAACAGTTCAAAACGTTTGAACCAAATTAGGTGACGGAAAGAAGAAGATCAGAGGAAGATACAAAACGCTAAACTAAAATAAAAATGTACAAAGACATTCACAATTATGGATGATCTTAAAGATTAGGCAAAGTGCACAATTACATTTTGAAGAGAGTGGTGATATTGACATGTTTCTTTTTCTTTTTATCTTGTCTTTTTTGTTTATCTTCGAAGTTTTCCGTGCAGTTAGGTGCAGCACAATTTGCTTAATGTTCCTGGACTACTTTTACAACATTGTTTGACTTGAAACCCCGAAGAGTGAACTGTGAGAGGACGAAATGCAACATTACACCTATGTTTTATTTTTTTGGCACGGTGTGGCAAATGTAATCCGAACACACCACAGGAAACAACACCAGGAGGGTTTATGACAGACGTTGACATCTGATAGTCAGAAGTTATTTCCCTCTTGGACAGCTGAGCACAACAACGTGAACCCGAGGTTCACGAGAACGGCGGTCTTGAATTCGCTGACTTGTGAGTTCTGAACTGGAGACCGTGAATCTTCTGACTTAAACGAGTCATTTAGGATTTGTTCCACTTGGTGGATGGCGAAGCTCACGGCCCTGCACGCAGGCTTTTCTGCAGGAGTGGTCTTTGTAAAGAGTGTCCTCCATGAATCTCGTTAATTTGCCTTGACATTTGGCCAACAGTCTGATTGTGTTCATTCAGGAAACGTTTTCTTTTCTGAATTTCCCCCAAAAAGCTCATATTCTCTCTACAGAGGTTTTCTTTTGCTTTCGTCCATGCTTCAAAGAGGCGTCCGTGCTTTTGAGAACAGAACAAATTATTTTCTATGCTGGTTTACTTCTTCAGTTTAGAATAAAGCCATTCTTAGTAAGTCAATTTCATGTATATATATATATATCACGTATAAATGACTTTTCCTCCCTGCAGTTCACCATCAGTCTCTACTACCTGGCCTTGGTGGGTCACGGCCTGTCCATCGTCTCCCTGGTCATCTGTCTGATCATCTTCTCCTACTTCAAGTGAGTCAGGACAACACCTCTCAACACCTCGACAGTCGCCACATACCTCTCGTACTTTTTTCTTTTGCTGTTTCAGTGTCCAGTTTGTGTGCGTTGGCTTAGAATCCGCTATAAGCTGCCTGGATGTAGACCAACACGTTTTTAGTGGAAATCTAAAAGAATGTTACTGTGCAGAAAAAGTAAATAGCTTAAATTGTGGGGATATTTTGGCAAGAAAATGCTTGTTACCAGGCGATTTCAGTCCGACAATGTTTGAAAGAGCCTTTAAAAATAAAAAATAAATAAAAACTTAACGAGTACAACTTCCCTTCCATCTCTCCGCCAGGAGTCTCAGCTGCCAGAGAATCTCCCTCCACAAGAACATGTTTCTCTCCTTCATCTTGAACTCCATCGTCACGATAATGTGGCTCTCGCTCACTGTGGCCAACAACCAAGCCATAAACGCCAGCAACCCCGTGAGTCCCCGAACGCCTCTTTCACCATAGCACTCATGGATTTCAGTTCGCTTGCCTAATTTCCCCCATGTTAGAAAAAACAAAAAGAAAGTCCCACACTTAACGGCGTCCTCTTGAGGCATTCTAGTCCGAATCTTAGTGCGTCACTCAAAACTGTGGGCTGGCTTCCTGTCCCGTCAGGTGAGCTGTAAGGTCCTGGCTGTGCTGACTCAGTACACGTCGACCTCCAACTACTTCTGGATGCTGTGTGAGGGCATCTACCTCCACACGCTCATCATCGTGGCCGTCTTTGTCGGGGAACAGCAGCTCTTCTGGTACTACATCGTGGGATGGGGTGAGTCACCGGAGAGGTGATCTGATTTTTCACCGGATTTTTCATTTTTTGGGGGAGGGTTTCAGTGCTTCCATCTCGTGGATCGTATCCATATGAAACAACAACTGCACCGTATTTTTTATATACCTATATATTAACACTGGGGAGACGACCTGGAAGATTCAAACAAGGTCTCCAGAGACAGCGTTTTAAGCGTCACAGCATGAGGATGTGCTGCCAGCGAGACAAATATGGAGGAATTGCATAAATGCAATATGTCACAGTTGCATTTTGTGGGTGGTTATGGCTATCATTCACTAACAAGATGCTAATACTGCGACCTCATAATACTTAACGAGCAACACTCCAGCTGAAGAGTTACTGCAACAGACAGTTTCAAGGTGAACAGTCTTCCAAATTCAAGTGCCGAAACATGCATTTGCTCGCCTGAATGTAATGAGAGCATCTGCAATTTGCCACTATAAAGAATTTGCCGTGAATTCTTCTGTTGCGCTTAGAAAGAAAAGTCATATTTCTAGCATAATTCAATACATAAATGTAACCTTGAAGGCTGGATGAGCCTGCGCTCCGATAAGTGGCCTTTTCAATCCAGCTCTCACGCAGGCATCCAGCTCTTATGTATTAGTAATGGATTCTTTTATGTCTCTCTCTCAGGTGCACGTCTTTTTATATCTGTGAGGTATAGCGTGCCTGTAACGAGCATGTCCTCGTGTCACCTTTACTTTGAACTCGCTGTTGTCGGCACAGAAGCTGAAAGCTTTCTGACTTCAGCTTTCTTTAAAAGGCCAGTGTCATTTAAGGGCAAATGGAAGGGCAGAAATGGAAATATTAATAAGCAGGTTTTCTTCAGTGTATAATTGGAAAATAAATGAATAATTTGCTGTGTTTCGTTAGCTTAGGGTGAGTTGTTTGTATCTACATAGGGAACAGGTCCTCTTCACGGAGTCCGCCATATTTCACCAACATGTTTCTACAGTAGCCCAGAACGGACAAACCAATTCATGTTTTTTGCGTTGGCTACCGTACTTCTCCCTACACGCTTGGCACACGGTAGAAGTTTCAGTTGGTTGCATTCTGCAACTTCACCACTAGATACCGCCAGATTCTACACAAGTGGCCCTTTGACTGAATATGTATAGCCAGGCTAGCTGTTTTCCCGTGTCTTTACGCTAAGCTAAGCTAACAGTCTCGTGGTTCCGGCTTCGTACCGAACAGGCCGATCTTCTCTTCTAACTACCGGCAAGAAAGTGCGTATATACGAATATTTCCCAAAATGTTGAACCATTTCTTTAAAGTTGGTCAAAAAATACCACCCAAAAAAAAAGCGTACGAGTAAAAATGTTTTTCTTCCTACGAAACAATAACTTGTGTCCTATCAACACATGAAGGTGCTGTATTACATTATATTTCAACGGTGTGACGCAACCGTGGACTTCTCTGTCGAGAATCAGGACGTCGGTCTGATAATTCTTTCTGTGTTTCTCTTTGTCCAAAGGTTTTCCCATCATTCCTGCCATCACGTATGCCGTGGCTCGCGGGCTCTTCTTTAACGACAAGTAAGATGTAGTGCGTTTTCTGTTTTTCTATCGACACATCTGTGAAGCCCAGGTCCAGATCAAGGCCAGGAATGTTGCAGTATGCAGTCTACTGTAACATAACTACAAGCTCGGTGTTCTCTCTCCCTCTCTCTCTCTCCTTCCCGTGACCTTCCCCTGTTCCGTTTGAGGCTGAGAGGATTTGTAACATTTTTATTTGTCTAATTAAGTGGTATTTACGAGAGCACTTATATTTGCAGAGTCCACCACCAATGATGAACTATTTAAGCTTTGTTTAGGCCCTCAGGCTTATTTATGTCACCGTACATGTACAATCTCACTGCAATGGTGTCCGAAATTTCAGCGTTTCCCCGCTGTTTGTTTGTGTTTGTTTCAGGTGCTGGATCAGCTCTGACACATACCTGCTCTATATCATTCATGGGCCCATTCAAGCTGCACTATTTGTGAGTAATTACTAAAAGTATATATTTATATATTCTCGTATCACGTCTTCCTATAGGATTGCTATGAACAGATTTATTCTCCCTCCGACTGCCTTTCAAAAGCCTCGTAACAACAGAGGGCAGAACGGTGCTTTTACCTCAAACTCATAATGCAAACACACGCAAAGACAGTCATTTCAAATACACTGGCGGCAGTCCGTTTTGTAGTCCATAGTACCTAAAGACCAGACCAGTGCGAGTCACAAAACTGCATGATACACTTTCAATAAAATGTGGAACTTGCAAACCATAGGCACACTGTAACAACCGCCCGTTAAATTACAGTGCACTCTGAAAGATCCACATCCCCATAGATAAAAAAAACTCTCAAATTCCTTTTCATTCCCCTTTTTTATTGCCATATATACTATTTATGTGTGCATATATATACATACACCTTCAAAAGGTGGTCTCGAGACCAAGACAGATCTGGAGTACTACAACACCGCTGTCAGTTATCAGTCAGTTTCTAATTCACTGCCCTGATTGGCTGGTCTGTTCAATAGAATAAAAATGACCAAATAGTACTGATATTTATATGCCACTGAGATACAAAAGTAGTTTAACATTTGCAGCGCTTTCACTTGATTTAGTAACTTTGTAACGGTTGAACACTGGGGTACAACATACTGTACATACATACGTTAACTTGTGAGGTTGTTGTTTTTTTGCCTTTGTGTAGTTGAACATAACTGTTGCCAGGAAATTGACAACAAAAATTTGTTTTGTGCTTTCTCCATTTAAATGAGTCACTGGAATTGAGATTATAGGAGATTAATTTCCATGAACATGTTATTGAAAGGTGTCGTTATAGTGCCACCCTCAGTTCAGTCATTGCCATTATTTAGATAAAATGCAGAGCTGGTCCCTCCCATTCAAGTCAAGTCAAAGACTTTATATCATGACAGTTTTCTATCTCTGTCTCTCCCGTCTCTTCCATTTCATTATCAACCTATCCAGGTGAACTTTTTCTTCCTCCTGAACATCGTCCGGGTTCTCATCACCAAGTTGAAAGGGACCCACTGCGCCGAGTCCACGGCCTACATGAAGGCGGTGAGAGCCACCCTCATCCTCATCCCTTTGCTTGGAATCCAGTTCATCCTTTTCCCCTGGAGGCCGGAGGGACGCATCAGCCGGGCCATCTATGATTTCTTCATGAACATCTTCTCCCACTTCCAGGTATGGGTCATCAACAAGCTGCACGTGAAGAGTTCGAACAAAAGGGCGATGCTGCTACTCGCCACAGAGGATAAATTAAAGTTACCTGTAACCAATTCTACATTCATTATTTGCTCATTTTTTCCCACGTGAACATATCTCAATTCACAAGCTTTTTACATTTTCTGTTCCGAACACATTTGGTGTTTGGCATTAAGGATTTGTATTGAATGCCAATTCAATTCCATTTTAAGTGCCATCAAGCAACAACGTCAAACTAAAGAGCAATTTCATCAGTTTGCACCACACTGCAAAGCACGGTAGAGCCACTCTCTGCTCTTGAATTGGAATAAACAAGTGCTACTCTGCCTCTTGCTTTTGGAAATAGGACCTATTATAGTATTAATATTCTAATTCAAATTCACAGCAACCAGAGAAAAAGAAGGTATCCCTAATTTGGTCCGTGCTTTTCACATAAAACACGATGATTCATTGACATTTATTATTTACAGGATAATCTCACTGTGACATCTGTTCCTGTATAAATATTGAATCAATGTCCTATTGCTTTGCAGGGACTCCTGGTGGCAATTATATTCTGTTTCTGCAATGCTGAGGTAAATTTAAACTATCATATTTGAATGCATATTTCAAACCGCCAGGGCTCTGTTGTTATGACTCCAGATAATGTAAACTGTTGTGTTATATACTATACAAAGATGCTGCATAGAGACAGAGCACAACGTGTCATGTTGTGAAAACCACACCCACCAGCGGGGAGAACAATCAGCACCACAATATCCCAAGGCTAACGAAATCCCTGTAGCTGTAAGCGACGCGTTAGCAAGCTACTGTTAGCTAGCTACTGGTAGCTAGCTACTATTAGCTAAGGCCTTTGCAAACATAATACCACGTTGCTTTCTGATGTATCGACATTCCACTTTGACAAGTTGCATACTGTCAAATTTCTTTAGCTTAACAGAAATATAGTTAGCTTAAAACTGGACACGTAACGTTGTAGGCATACGGAGAGTTTCCCCATTCTTCCTGATGATGCCTCGTGTTCTTATTGCCCGTTTCCCTTATTTTGTGTTAGTTCCGCGGCTTATAAAAACGTATTTCTGGGTTCTTGATGAATTGCTTTCCCCTTTGGTGTGGTCGGAATCTTAATTGCGCTCTGTCTCTAAGTAACCTCAAGCTATTTCGAACTAGACTAAACTTGAAATCCGTTGACGTCCCAGGCCCAGACAGCGCTGCGGAGGAAGTGGGCTCAGTGGCAGTCTGCCTGGGGTAAAACCGGCTGGGGAGAAACACCCACCACCAGCTACCACCACAACTCCTCCATTACCGAAACCAGCCGAGCCACCATCTGCTCGGAGGAGCCTGTTGCCGTGCCTGATGAACCAAACGAAGGCAGCCACTTCCTGTCCCAGGTGCAGCAGAGAGCCAACGGGCAGCAGAAGACGTGCAGCAACGGCGAGGTGGACACGCCCAACAAGATGGAGATCACCGACATTTGACCGGAGGGGAAACACACGGAGGCGATGGTTGGTTGCGGTGCCAAAAACAAACACACACACACACACACACACTCGCTCGCTCGCTCGCTTATATGTGCGCACAGAAAGACAGAAAAAAGTGGCCAGGTGAATTTTCAAAATGAAGGTCATAGTAACAGCTCCAGTTTTTGGACTCGTATGAACTGATGAGAAAAAGATAGACTTATATTATGGTGTCATCCTGTAATCCTAGTATCGTAACGTTTTTTTGTATACATGTGTTCTGTCGCTGGGATAAAGTCCACTTATGTATTTCAGTTTTTTTCCATTTTGATATATCAAATGCAGAACTGTTTGTGTAATCTGTTGTCTTATACGAAGCCTCGGAATGCTTTACCCGTTCACCACTGTGACCGATTAATGTCATAGCTCAGTGATTTTTTCTATATGTTCTTTTCCATGCTTTTATCTGGGAAAGGTAGTGTAATCATTGCTGACCTTCAAAAAAAAAAAAAAAGCCAGCATACCCCTTTTAACCTGCCTTTCAGAAAATAAAAAAACACACCACACAGAGAATTATTGTGTGAACAGGATGAAACGACAAAAGTGACTCAACCATGACATTTTGATTTCCCAACAAGTGACAGAAATAGGATTTAATATCGGAAAAAGTGTACGATGGCCCAAAACGTCTTAAACATAGGATACTTCATTTCGTAGAGCATATCGTACTTATAAGACCAACATCTGACTTTTTGACTTGTGTTTTACGATATAAACATGGATTATACTACCTAGAAATATATTATTTCTGCTAAAACAGGGTGTAATATAAAACAAAACTGAGCTAAAACCCAAACTGTAGTTAGACGAGAGATGGCTCGTGTCTAGAAGTCGTCGTAACAGAAAGACAGCCAACATTATCGCTAAAGCAAGAGCGCTACAGCAAGTTCAAACTAGCTGGTGATTAGCCACAGCTAGCATTAGCTAAGGCTAAAACTAAATCTATTTTCTGACTTTTCCAAGCTGATATCTGTAACTGAAAAAAAGACATTTTGATGTATCTGGTTATTCAGTTTGTTATTCCACATAACAAAATGACACAGAGAAACACAAGAAAAAAAATGAACGCTAACGTTAACCCAGCAAAAATCATGCTAATGGCTGCCTTTCCGGTTTAGCATTAGCTATCATCTCAGCGTTGAACTTTTATGGAACTCATGCGATTTATTGAGGTTCCTTCACTTTTAAATTACGTTATTATGTTTAAATTAATTAAAATTAAAATGTTTAAGTTTAAATGTTTAAATTGGTTTCAACTTAAAACCTTTTTTATCTCAACTTCAACCTTTCAGCTTTTGCTATTTTCCTTTTGTCGGGCAGTGATGTTGAAGTAACATTTACATTTTGGTTGGTAAAACTAGCTCTTGGCATGTAAATGGTTGGAAGAAACGCTGTATCCCCACTATTATCGCTGTAAAATAAGTCTCCTCAAGTTGATGGTCACTCACTACGTAGACTTACTTAAGTGGCCAAAATGATGATTTTACATTTCTGGCAAAAAAACAGACCTCATTTGAACATGGAATGTACTATATTTTTAAAGGGCTTTTGACTTTCAGCTCAAAGATAGTGGAAAATTGTATGTAACTATATAATCTCAGCATAGTTTAACATCTTGGCTACATGACAGCTAAAACACTTATGTAAAAGTGGTGGGAGGCTAATTTTGAGGCTCAACTGATTCAAACTGATTTGCTTCCTGGAAATAAATGATGTGCCGAACATTAAGGGTTACAACTATCCTAATTCAAAGCTTTTAGTGCAGGAGAATTACTGGCGCAGAAATAATGGAGCTGTCGAGTGCTGCAATAATCTCACTCATACTGAATGTCAGTCATTCTCCTCATTTACTCCAGTGGAGACACAGGGTTTTGGGATATTCTGGCAAAAGTGAGCACACATGCAACAGACGTACAGACACTGTGGCGTGTGAAATAATGTATATAGGGAGCATGCGCACATGTGCTTTTCACGAGTAGTCCCTCCAACCTTGTTACAACTGGTGGGGAAAGAAATGTGACTTATTTAATATCCCACAATATTCACTTTCTATTATGACATTTATTGTAATACAATGGGAAATCTTAATGTGATAAAAAAGCTTTTATACCCTGAACATTTAGGAGGAAAACAAAGATGAGACAGTTCACGTTTAGGATTCCATTTTTGAATGTTTCTGTCTCTAATATAGCCTTTGCAGACAGAACAAGACTGTGCCAAATTTTTATATAAATTGTTAGGAATTAATGTTTTTTCATCTTTTATAAAAACCCACTTCAGTCTGCATGGAAAGTAGACAATTTTAAAGGTTTATTTTATTTGACTTTATTATTATTATTATAGTGTTCCTATTGCTTGTAATGTTCTCTGTTATTGTTGTGCCTGTCAAAACGGTCGGTTTCACTCTTTGTAATGGATTGTATTATTGTTACAATATGCTTTATTTGCAAATACAATTCCCTGCCTCTTCACATTTAATTTAATAGTTTTTCCATTGCTTGTGTACCGTGCTGTATGTACACTGGCAGGCTGACAGTACCCGCACCTTTTTTTTCAGTTTCCACTGGAATACTGAGAAAGTCTAATGATTGAAAGTGAGCTTGCAGCAAATGCATTTTGGTGTTCTTCCAGGAGGTATCAACACAACATACTGGGAATACAAATGTCCCAGTGTGGATACAGCAGGCTACACTGATGCAAGGGGAATAAAACACAATTGAAGAATGTCGGATCTCTGCACCCTTGTGCACATTTGCCAATGCTGCCCAGTCGAGAAAAAACACCTGTCGTTGACATATTTGTAAAGAAATTTGAAAAACATTCCAATAAAACGTCAAAAAGAAAAGTTCAATTCAAGCATTTTATTGTATATACATTTTTAACACTGCCATTTATGTGTGAAAATAAAGTTATTTGGACATAAACATGTGGTATTCAGTGAGATGTATTTCTGAGTGTGATTATTTAATCTGTGCCACAGTCTTGATTTTTCAAGGTTGATAAATGTCTTTGTTACACTACTGTACTGCACTTATCAGGTATTTCCACTGCTGCTTTATATACTGCTACTCCACTATTACAGAGGGAATTAGTCCTTTCTAGATCTTGCTTAATTTGCGGATAGATTTTCATAAAAAAATAATAACAATAATAAACTTGTAAAATGTGATGGCTTGATATAGAGTAAAACTAACACCTTATTAATGTTAAAATGAACTCCCACTTGACTTGTTAATGAACATTTTATATCGCTTTAAAGGTACAGCAAAGAGTATATGAGCACCTTGAGTGAGGGGCCAGAGGGGGCGGGGCAAGGTCCATGGTAGAGAGGTCACTGGAGGACAGAATCTATCTCCTCGAAGTATACTGTTGTCTATGATGACAATCTTTTCGTGAATCCCCACTTTAACCGGAATTCATACGAGCAACACGTGAGGGAAATAGCTTGGCACGGTGCGCAGTGTCTGCAGTGTGTGTTATAGATTTGGCTGCTGTTTCGACACACGGCTGCAGTCTATTGAATTTTGCTTCACACGTTAACGCGCACAATTGCGTAATATGGCGTTGACACGATATGAAACAAAAGGTACGAGGTCCCACCGAGATTTGAACTCGGATCGCTGGATTCAAAGTCCAGAGTGCTAACCATTACACCATGGGACCAGATGGTACCGTCGGCGTGGCTCGTCGGATTATCATTCTGAATACAAGCCGTCTCACATCAACGCTTTCCCGTGACTAACGGTTACTTCAATCATAGTTTACATGTTGCACACCTGGTTGAGCTCTTAACGTGAGCTGGGGTGCAGCGAAGCAGCTGTAAATTTGAGCTTAACGTCAGTTAGCTCGTTAGCTAAAAAGCGTAAACTAATGCGCGCGGAGGGTTAACGTTATCTGTTCAGGGAAGCGAAAGCCCTCTCATCCAACGCTTACTGTGACCTCCGAGCTAACTCAAATACATTAAAGGTTCAATAAATAAGTAATGTTCAGGTCATGACTCATGTGGCCCTTAAAGTGTCCGAAACTTTTAATGCAGGTAAAGAGTGTGATAGCACGTCAAGATAACCACTCTCCCTTAACTTGTGTTTCGTAATTAACGAAAAGAAAAGAAGAGATGTGAGACCTCTGACAGAGAAGAGTTTACTCACTCATCTCTAATACTGGATGCTAATGTTAATCACGCAGCAGTGATCACTTTAGCCTTGGAACCATGTCTCAGTTAAAAATGTCAGAAATAACAAGCTTAATACATGTATAGTTGTTTATGCTTCATACAGCATACTAGTTTGTACAGAAGCCCATTTCTGCCACTGAGATGAAAAAAATAGTGATCTGGAAGTCATTATATTGACAAACTTTCTCAAAATAATGACGTAGTTTCTCATAATTATGAGATAGTATCTCATAGAGATGCTAAGTCTTAATTATGACATAGAAAGTCCTTATTTTGAGAAGGTTTCTCACCATAATGACTTCCAGGATCTTTATTTTTTTTCATCACAGTGGCGGAAATGGGCTTCCAGGAGGTATTAAATATACTGTCAACCATCTGCAAAAGCTGTAATGGGGTGTGAGTTATCTTGATACCTTTGCATCTTTGGTTCTAGCCACATGGAGTTGTAGTCACTAAAATGCCACTTGGGGGCAGCAGATGATCTATCTATCTATCTGTCTATCTATCTATCTATCTAGCCATCATTTGAACAAAACCATGCATTCCATTAGGGTTGTGATTAAGTCGTGCTCATGTTTTCTGGCCTGCTGTGAAGGATGATGGAGTAACATCTCCGATTTCCACCGCTTCTACAACGTTTTGTTTTCTTTTTCTTTCTGTATGGTGATGATTAAACTTTCATCTAATGTAAAATAAATTCAGATTACCATGGTCACTGAATTTCTGCATTAGGGCCTCTCTCTCCCTCTCTCCCCGCCTCTCTCTCTCTCTCTCTCTCTCTCTCTCTCCCTCTGTCTCCCTCTCTGTGTATGGCCCATACATCTCCATCCATCCGTGGCTTAACAGAGAGGTGCTGTGAGGATAAGTTAACCTGATGTCCCAGATCTCAGCCTATTGCAGCAGTAACAGCTTAATGCACATCCACACAAACACTCATCCCTACAGCATCCCAATCCCTATGACACGTGAGTGTTCACACACACACACACACACACACACACACACACACACACACACACACACACACGCACGTGCGCGTGAGGGATCGGCGGTGAATCAATGAGGTGCTGGACTTTGGATGCAGGGATGTGACTAGAAATCAATCCAGTGTTATGTAAGACTGTCTGATTGTGTATCATGTCAAACCTATGCTGGAAGTATAGGTCAACCACTCAGAACGAAATGAATATTGTGGGATTATTTGCTTTTCCACTCCCTATGTGATTATATAATTTCACACATTTTTACCTGTGATGGAAAAAAAAAGAAATCACTACATTTCTATATTGTGAGAGCAGTTCAGACAAAATAATGGAAGTCCACAGGGAACGGAATGAAAAATGAATTGTTTTCTCACTAAAATAATGAAATTCCTGTTGCTCGGTTCCTTGACAGCATCTAAGAAGGTGGGGAGGGTGATATATATGTGGATATATGCGTATCTTTTTTTCTTTCGTGCTTCATCTTGATAGATGTTGTACTTATGCTGCTGTGACAGTGTGTGGATCAATACGCTTGTTCTTATCTTAACCCTTGCTCGATGGGCTGGTTAGGCATGTCTATATTTATCTCCGGATCACCGACACCGAGGGTTTACAAACAAAACACTGGTCACTGGGTCACTGGGAGTCAGCAGAGTCCACTTTAAGATGTTGTTTACTCAAATCAGTTAACAAATCGGGGTGAGATAAAAGAAAATAACTCAGTTCCATAGTGAGCCGGATTAGCTTTATTTCTTTAGAAAAACAATTTTATCGACATCTATGAAATTTGACCACCAGAGCCACCATTAGATGACGTCACAATTCAATTCAATTCAATTTATTTTTGTATAGCCCAAAATCACAAATTACAAAATTTGCCTCAGAGGGCTTTACAATCTGTACACAACGACATCCTCTGTCCCAGAACCTCTCATCGACTCAGGAAAAACTCCCCCAAAAAAACCCTTTCAACAGGGAGAAAAATGGAAGAAACCCCACATTTCTGTGGTATTAAATATTGTATAAAGAACCTCACTCAGAACATATTTGGTAAAAAAGTGTACGAGTGAAAAAATGTATATGAAAGAAGCAGCATTTTCGGAACATGTATGACTTCCAGAGCTAGAAATCCAGGACAGGAAAGTCCCTTCTTATGAAAACAGATGCCAGTCCTTTATCCAATTCTTTTAAATCACAGAGCGGAACATTAAGATAATAATGTTCGGCCCGACCCCCTTTTCGCTGTAGACAATTACAGTTAAAGAGGAAGCGAGGAGAGAGGCAACAAAAGGCATGTGATTTTATGCAATTATTCACATTAGATAATCTAAAAGCATTTTTTAATGCTCTAAATTATGTGACTCATTTCACCACGTTCTCTTCTTAACCCGTTACGTCAGCTCCTCGGTTGTCTGAATAGCAGCTGATTTAAACCAGTGTTAGCATGAATTTATTGCTAAAAGCTTTGCGTCAGTGAATATCCAGATTATATAGTGACAGTTCTTTAAAATTGGCATAAAAACAAATCGAGCTATCGCTTTGATATCGTTTGTTTTCGTTGGCCTTTGGTTGAAATATTCATTTTGGAACGGGGGCACTTAAAAAAAAAGAAAAAAGAAGGGAGTTCTCTGCTGCACTCAGGGTAAAGGTTTCAGATAAAGGTTTCATTTTATGCCAATTTCACAACCGGGTGGCACCAGCTGACCTCAGGAGCACGGGCCTCTCAAATGTCACACTGGGCAACCATTGAGAGTGGAAGGATCCCATTTGGGGTGGTGGCTTTTTTTTCCCGGGTTGATGAAAAGGTTACAAAAATGTCACTCATAGAACAAGAAGGACAGATGGATGGCCGAACAAAATGGTGTCCTGCACGTGTGTAGAGGCAGAATGCGTTGAAAATAAAACGTAGCCCTCATCTGAACTTCAAATATATCTCCGGGGATGGCAACGTCGGTTGAGCCGGCTCACCACTTTGATCCAATTTCGAATTTGATCCAGTTTCGCACGTACATTCTTAGTCCCCAGAAGATGTCGAGTAATTGACTTTGGAGACCCCCTGATTTTGTTTCTCTAGAACCAGGTAGCCATAACTATTGGATGGATTGGAACGTAACTTGGCACCCTCATTCATATTGTAAAAACGTTGGTGATCCCGTAACTTTCCATTTAGCACCACCACCATCATGTCAAAGTTTGAATACGTCCAATACTTTAGTTTGTGTCCTAATACCTGCAAACGTATAGTGACACTCCCACCACCCTCAGCCGTACTTTGTGTTGCAGTGCTAATGAGCTAACGCTACCATGCTAGGTTATGACAACTTGCGAAACATCCACACGCTAGCACTGTCGTTGTGAGCATGTTAGCCAGCTTAGTTTAGTTAGCATTGAGCTGTTTCTACAAACTCCATTTTGGTCTCCTTGTTATTTCCAACAACATCAGATTGTGTCATGTTTTTATTTCTAGATATAAATTTCATGTCCTCAGTATCTTCTCTTTACTTTTCTTTACATTTGCCGTCGAAGAAATGACCAACATAGGGACAGACAAAAACCTTTTCAAAAGGCCAAGCGATCCTATTGATCTGAACCCCCCAATGCATTCTTGACTGTCTTCTTTCCCTTCTTACCAAGTCAAGTCTACACAACAAGCCTAAAGAATCCTTCCCCCGGCCGTGTGGTGAACCCTTGTTTTTTAAGAGCACCCCCGATGTACCGCTCATGTTATTGGTGTCCTCCTCGCTGCGCACAGTTGGCGGGCTGTCACCTGTGGATCCTGCGAGCTCGCTTCAAACTGGCAGGGATAGTGTTTACGCAACGCACACGGCCCCAGATTAGCACCTTTGGACCCCCTGCCCCCCTTTCTCGGCCTCGGCCCCGTAATTTCCCGTGATCTCATTTAGTCACCTCTCTCTCGCTCTCTTTCTCTCTTACTCTCTCTCTCTCTCACTGCAGCAGGCAGGACGTGGTCTCTTCGCATTGACGCCCCCACTTGCTGCTCACTCCTGTTTGCTCGTTTCCTCTCATTCTCAGGCTTTCCTTCGTGACGACAATCCTGTACACGCGTCTTTGATATACAGTGTGTGAGCTCCGCCTCGGTTCCCCTCGGCACTGACTGGCCTTTCTTACTGCAGATCTCCTCCTCGGTCTTTGTTCCCGCCATCATCTCACTCTCCTGCCTCCCTCCCCTTCGCACTGGTTGACACGCGGAGCTCCTTCACGGCAGCGCTGCCACATGTGATCTTGTCATTGTGTCTTTCGCTTCACGCCTGCCTGGCTGTGGCGAAAGTCACCCTGTCCGACCTCCGCAGAGGAGACGGTAGTCACTTGGAGCAAACGAAAGCGACATCCTCTGGCTCTGGTAGGCTGGGTTGGGGTTGTACCGTTGTTGGGAAAATTAACCTGATACCCGAATGAGATCATGACTTCAGATTTTGGGTTGTCCACATTTGTTTTTAAGCCCGTTCTTCTCATGTACTTTCATTGCCGTGATCTTGAGATGATTATTTGTGCTTTTTTTGGATTGCTGCTTTGTTGCTCAAGAGTTTCTCTGACGGCAAAGTTGTACTTTCCGTGCCCTTGTGATGTAAATTTCGTCATCAGACAGTGTGCGCCTATAGCGGACGTCCGTGTACCGTCAATTTGATGTGTGACCGGGCAGGCTGCTCTCATCCAGCATTCGTAGCTATACCTTCTAAAAACAGTGCGCTGTCATTTCCATACATCCCATGAAATGGAGTCGTATGAAATCCACGTAATCATGAACCAGACCGCAAAAACCCACATAGGAGGAGCAGTGGATTGGACAAACAAAAAGCTGATCTGTCACCCAAGAGGACGCTGTTTCTTCTTTGTGTGAAACGAGAAGTCAACGTAGATTTATTTGTCACGTAACTTGCATACTCAAGTAATGGCACTTCCATAGTTACCTTAACCCAAATGACAATATTTTTCCTAAACCTAACTCATTATTTTTGTTGCCTAAACCTAATTTAGTATGTCACGATGGACTTTTTGTGGGAAAACTCACAAGAAATTAGGAGTAACTTTTCGTAGGATATCAGACATTGGATGAGAATACGTTGGACTGTAGACTAATGCACATGTGCGGAACAGGTCCCGCAATCGGTTGGAAGTATAACCAAGTCTTAACTGAACTGACTGAAATTCAGACACAGTCAGACACAGGCACCGTGTCAGCAACATTCACAAACTTTGTCCCTGACAATTGAGAAGAGAATAGCCAGAATATAAATGAAAATGCACGCTTACAGGCAAAATCATAACTTTGTTAAAAGTTTGAGATAAATTTGAGGTAATGACATATTTACGATCACCAGAAAACAGTGTGCAATATATGGAGGGACATTTTTATTCCAGGACTGAGTGTTCCATGATAAATTATGACTAAGAGCACCACAAAATTGTAAGTTGTTACCCTGAAGCAAATCCAAAATAGACAAAGTCTTATTGACTTTGTTTTCTCTTAAATGTGCAAAATACTTTCGGGCTGTGTGTTGTGGTGCATGTGAACACAGTTTGAGACTTATTTTTTGTACTGTCAGTTGAAAGTCCTATTTTATTTTTATTGCTGTTTATTGCTGCATTGCCTCCATTTTCCCTCCCTTTCTCTACACTACCGCAATTTCGCTGAGCGGACCACATGGTCGTTTGATCTAATAACTTAATAAAAAGCGTAATATTGGAAACCCAACAATTCCCAATAGAAACTCCTTTCACCACTGTGGTTAATTTGTCCCAGGACTGTCCTCGGTTCCTGGCTGAATGCAGGCTGTCACACAGCTGTCCTGCATCTCTGCCCTCTTTTGTCCCAACTGTCTCATCATTTCCCTTCTGCACTATAATCACTGTGTAGAATTAAGGGTCGCAGCGGCACTTTCTAAGGATCATTATTAACCACCGACACTCTGATTTGTGTGTTGTGGTCAGGCCCTGAACTTAACCCCCGCCACCAAATACCATCAGCAGTCAGCTGGCACACATGGTTGCTTCTGAAACTGTAGCGACTCTGTAATTTATGTTTGTGTTGATAATGACATTTTGGTCAACCGAAAGGACAAATCATATCTGCAGTTACTGGGGCACTTAAGGAGACTTGAGTTTATTGTTGGCATTAAATCACTTGCTTATCAGATTGCTTGTCCTAAAATAAGTCTTAAAACACTGAAGATAAAGTGGTATTTACCGAATTGTGCTACAACCTTCCACTTTTAGCTTGGCTTTTGTGCAGATTGGATTTTCTTTCCCCTCATAATAAAACTGTGGCCATGTCACTAATGGCAATAACTGGTATCCTGACTCACCAAAATCCAATTCAATAAATTTTGCTCAAGATGTGGTTACATATATGTGCGTGCAACAAATATGATATAATAAACTAAACATGTTATAGTTTAATCATGTTATAGTTTAATTATGTATTGTAATAAATATGTTGTAATATGAGGCTGCACGGTGGTGTAGTGGCTAGCACTGTCACTGTCACACAGCAAGAGGGGCCAGGGTTCGATCCCCGATCCTTCTGTGTGGAGCGTGGGTTCCCTTCGGGTTCTCTGGCTTGCTCCCACACCACAAGGACATGCAGCTCAGGTTAATTGGAGACTCTAAATTGCCCATAGGTCTGAATATGAATATTATATATTACTATTCAAGGATCTACTGTCTTTTTTTTAATCTAGTGTGTGTGGTCTATCTGCCTTTGTCTGAATGTGTTGCATTTTAATTTAAAAAAAAAAATGTTGTAAAGCACTTTGAGCTACATCTCTTGGATGAAAAGTTCTCTACAAATATAATAATAATTTTAATAATTTTGAATGATAAATTGATAATAATAATAATAATTTTGAATGATAAATTGAACTGAACTGATGGACAAGATGCTACGCGACAAAGGTAGCGCTCACAAGTATAATTGATGATGTTGAACATGGATTTTTTTTTAAACCCTTTTTACTCGATACCAGACAGGAAGTCCGTGACAGGCACTGAGAAGGCAGAGGGGGTTGGGGGGCGCGCAACAAAGGTCCCTGACCAGATTAAATGATCAGCGTCTTTTAAACCTCTTGGCCAGCAGGACGGCCCCACAGTGAGACCTCTCCTGTGGGTGTGGGAGATTTCTGATGACGCTGTTTAATTAAGGATCACATCACTTACAGGTCATCTCACAGATAGTCACTTTACAGGATCACGTTTCATGCATGTGTCTAATGCATGGAGAGCACTGCGTTATCCTAAGTTTGACAAAGCTTACACGCGTTAGATTATATCTACACATGTAGTATTGTTAAATGATTAAAAAAGCGTAATACACATGCTATTCATTAAATATTGTCACCATGTGTATAAAAGAAATGTGTTTTTTATTAACTACCGGCTTTAAGTTTGATTTTGATCTTAGTCAGCCGGACTTAATTTAACCATATTCTGCACAATTCTTACAGACAGCTGCTGAACACATGGCGGATTCATCTATCAAGAGAATATCTATCTATCTATATTTCTGCTAAAAACCCAGGAAACAAAACTGATGAAAAAAAAAAAAGGGCTTAGGTGAGTAGAGTAATGGCCCACAGGCCAGGAACATAAATCCAACTGTGGTTTGTTCCCCCCAAAAAAAACATGCTTCAATGGGGCTTTTGACATTTCTCTCAGTCCACTAAAAGCTGATATTCTGCAGTGAGAACATTGTTGTTTATTGGAAAAGGTACAGTCTTTGATGCGGAACCTTGTACACCAACTTTTGATTGAACACCATTAAAAGAAAACACACAAATCAGTGTCCATCCTGCTATTTATTTATTTATTTATTTTTAAGGTCAACTCCGCGTGTCGGCATTTTGCGGATGCAAGACGTTTACCCGTTACAGCATCATTATGCATCCTCACACTCCAGGAGCCACTTACCAATGGGAGGCTCGCGCCGAAAAAAGAGCAACTATTCAAACACCACGCAACACAAACACCGCCCATTCATTCCTGTGGAGCAGAACGAACTCTAAATCTGTCTGAAGCTGTGTTTTTACTCCCAGACTCCCTCCAGGTGGGACACCTCTGATAAAACCCACAGACGGCACACTGTACCGAGGAGAACTCCCACAGACAGGCTCATACTGTAAGCGAGGACTCTGTGTGCGTGTGTGTGTGTGTGTGTGTGTGTGTGTGTGTGTGTGTGTGTGTGTGTGTGTGTCTGTGTGTTTGTGTGTTTGTGTGTGTGTGTGTGTGAGGAGGAGAGAGCGAGACGGTCAGACAAATAAAACTGAGACATAAGGAAAAGCATCTACGGCAAAAAAAAATACATGAACGCACGTCTAAATTATTCACTTCAATGAAGTAGCGTAACATTGACAAAAAAAAAAATCTATATTTATTCCCAAATGAACCTGTGGCAAGACACCTTCTGACTCGGACGATGTGTGTGGAGGTGTTGGCAGAGCGGCTGAGATTAGAGGCAGATATCGCAGAGGGGAGTTGGATCAGAGCGGATGATGACTCAAGAGGCTTTCATGACCTTTTATGTCTCTGGGGAGAAAAAAAAAAAGGGAAGCCGATCAATGTTGCCCTTCTCTACCATGTATCCATGACATCATGGACGTGCACCACCAGCCTGCTAATTGCAACCGTGCGGGTCGTGGTATATACGTTAGACTGTGCAAATAATAGACATGCAGCAAGCGTTCTAAAGACCACTGGGCACGAGGGCGAAGACACGAGGGTCCAGATGCTTTTTTTCTTCTTCTTAACAACCCATTCATGAGCGCGGTGAAGATGTATGCGGCGTGAGGTGCTCACAGATAAACACCTCTGGATTTAATCAGGCAGAAATACATCACTTCTTCACAAGCGAGGATCACACCGTCGAATAGAAGCACTTTACACATTCGTGAAAAGAAAACAATGATTAAGACGGAAGGCGTGATCGTCACGTCCCGCTTCGCCGAATGCGTTGAGGGGAGCATCGATAGGGAACCCGCCGTAGAGCACCACCAGGAAGTGGCACGGTTGAGGAGCGGTCCCGCTCCTGAAATTCTGCTTGGGTAGCTCCAGTTAAGTTAAAAGTACAGAAAAACATCCGTAGAGCTTGGAGTAAAACATGCCTCTGCCTCGACGATGGCTCTGTTCCATCAAGTTCGTCAAATTCTGGTTTGTCGCATTTAACGTTTTTCGATTCCACGAGCGCTTTCCCTGCTGTCACGTGCAAAAACATTACTCCCCTTACAACCACAAATTGTAGTTTTTTTTTTTGCGCTTCACTTTTTTGTATGGACTAAACACACGAGACATAATGTGTTAATTGGTGAGCTTTAGAGGGGCTAGCAGTCGGAGACCTAACCCGAAACCAGAGACCGGGGTGGTATGAATATTCTCATCCAAGAAAGCGAATAAGTAGTTTCCCCAAAATGCAGACATTACCTTTGACCCTATGCGTTACAGTTTTCAAGTTTCGTTCAGAACATAATTGTTTTTGGCCGACAGAAAGGAAAAGCATACAGTTTCCCCTGCTACTCGATGGAGCAGAAGCCCTGGAACCCCTCACAGCAAGACTTCTCTCTTACAAAGTGTGAACGTTCATTTCTGAAACAGGGGGAAGTCTTCACCCCTCTCTCTTTCTTTCCCAACGTTTAAAAATACACTTCTACTTTGTTAGTTCCGATCGTGGCGTGTTTTAGATCACGGCTCCTCGAAACAGTCTCACGGGGCTTGTTGCCTGGATGAAATGTTGCCGTAACAGTTCATCCAGGGATTCCTCTTGTCTGATTGGCTTACAACGTCTTGGGCTGTAATCCGTTCGAGGTTAGGGCAGGCTAAGTGGTTTTCTTACAGAGGAACAGTGTTAATGGTCTCATTTTAGCACTTTAACAGTCGAGTGACCACACACTGGACTTCAGGCTCTTTATTTGTCAGAGGTCCACCTACGAGTCTGTGGTGACTGAAAACCCCCGAGGAATGTCAAAACTTCGACCAAAGATTAAAGATTTTCTATTTTCCACGCGTCCACGTTACAAGAAGACAGTGTTTCCCCGCCAGCTGGAAAAGCTCTCGGAGCAGCATGTATAGTAGACCATCACGAGACATTAACTTTCCACTGAAACCCAGACTAATGAGGTTTCTTTGAGGTTGGCAGCTTCTTAAGGTGACCCCTGCAACCATCCAAAGGAAGGGATATTAGACTACTAACTACTGACAAGACCTTCAGTCTTGTTTCACCATTTATAATAAAAAAGAAACATTGGCGGCTGCCAAATTAAATACACAAGTATTTATCTGGAATGTTGTTAGAGGTATAACTTGACAGTATTTCCCATTTTGAAAAAAAACACCCACCCTCAGGTAAACACCCTCTTAGCTCGGTCAGAACTTTTGCCGTATAGTTTGCGCCGTTAGCCGCGAGCTGCCGGCTCAGCCGCCGCCACGTTGAAAGCCGTTCGTAGGCAGTCGAAATACCCCCCAATTTCCTGTTTGCCGCACTTTAAATCAATACATAAAAGAGCTGAAGTGTGTGGTTAGTTGGCGGGCAAGTACATACAAGAGTGGTCGAGTAAACAAGTAACCACATAAGTGCATCTAACATCGGTGACTGTAAGCACAGTGCGAACAGCTAACGGTGCAATAATTACACAGGACCCTGGGAAAGGTTCAGCTGAGGTTGATTCCAAGCGTGCTCATCCCGCTGTCTGACTTTCTTGGTGACGACCGCGTCTCCTCCCACTCTCGGGCCTCCTTCTGCCCGCTAGCGTGCAACAAATGCAGCAAGCGGCGACACTCAAACATTTACCCGAGGCAGGTCAGGGAGCTAACGGCGCTGTCTGGGGAGCCCTGTTTCCCTTCTTTCTCCCCGAGTCAAATTGTCGGACCTCATATTTAAAAAATGTAAGCTTAAGGGATCTGCACCCGCACGTTTAGACGCAAGAGCTGCTTTTACCGAAACTTTGGCGATTTGGACTTCAACATTTTCTCATGGATTAACCAAATGTCACTCACGCACGCATACACACAATCACACACACACACACACACACAATCACACACACACACACACACAAACACACAAACGTATAACTCCCTTTCCCCCCCTAGCATGAAAGATTTAACCTGGGCATGTCAGGGAGCTTATTGCTTTGCTTGGAGAGCTCCAACAATACCGCTTTCCCTCTTCTACCTCACAGCTTTTTAAAACTCCACGTTTAAAAAATTAATAGTGAGTCGGCTTGCATTGCGTAACAGCCGTGTGGCTGTGTAGCGGCGGCAGAGCTTCATCCGTGGTGTAAATATAAAGTCGGGACGTAAAAAAAAAAAAAAAAAAAATGGCAAAGTGCTGCAAATGCTAATTGTTTAAAAGTCAGGGAGTGTCGTGATTTCGCCGTGCGTTTGTTCTAGGGTGTACCATATGTTTTGTGTCGTTTTATAATTTATTTTCCTAAGGTATGCATCCGTGTAGAGTGTGTCCATGTTTATGTGTGTGTCTCTTTGTGTCCTGTATCCAGTTGCAGGCTTGAGTCAGGAGGGGTTGGCACACCAGTGTGTAATTTTCTATGTATAACTCTAGCTCCGAGGCATTATGGTCAGGGTTGCCAGAATATGTTTTTTTTCTTCTTTCTTTTTTTCCCCTCTTTGAGCAAAGAGATCTAAACACACCAAGCGCATAGCAGAAATACACAGACATATGGATACAAACATATAAGCTCACGTGACTTCAGGGAACACATATAGTTTTCTATTTGACTTTGCAGCTGGTGAAAGAAAATGTTAAAAACACTTTTTCAAGTCCCTTAATCCTCCCTCCCTCTCTCTCTCTCTCTCTCTCTCTCTCTCTCTCTCTCTCTATCTCTGGGGAAATTATGCAGGATAACGTAGGAAGCAGTTAAGCTTACAGAGAAGTGCACCTGTTGAGAACAACACATCACAACAGTTTGTACTTTGCAACTTTCTGCTGTTGCATGAGCACAAGGACAGAGGCAGTAACCTCAGCGTTGTGCAGCCGCACACAGACGTCCTCGTACGTAACCAAACACGTGCACACATCAACACGTGCATCCATCCATCCAAGTGTAGTGACAGACATGCAGTTGCCATCGGCAACACGCATGCAAGTGGGTCGGAAGAACAGCAAAAACACCAAAAGACATTACAATGTACAATTAGTGTCATCTACTCTAGCTCTTACTATTCTCACGTGCCACTATTTGTTACTGATTGATGTGTGTGTCCTCTGCACCTTTGAATGTCATATGCACATCTACGACTTACAATGCATTTGTGACAGATTTAAAGTAAGACTTGAGCATGTTAGGTGCAATACTGCTACAACAGTAATATTAAAAACAGACAGATGCGGCTGGGTCAATAGTAGTTATCCAAATTGTTGTTGTTTCAGCTGTGATCATGAGAATTCCAGATTGTGTGAGGCCCTTTATTACTGCTGTGCACACTGCAGTGACCAAAACTGCCTTAAAGCATTTTAAAAGTCACTTGTGCTCAATATGACAGATTCAATTTACTTGTTAAAGGTGCTATATATATATATATATATATATATATATATATATGGGATTCAGAGCATTCATTCAGCAATAAACAAGTATTTGCTGTGTAAAGAGATATCGGAGCAAGCGGGTGGTGCAGGGTTAGCGTATTTTTGGAAGGCCAACCCCGGAAGTTAGCATCGCACTCGGGCCCTCGACAAAAATCCACTGGGATTTTTCCTTTGATTTTGGATTATTGCAGAAAATATGGTCCGTTTCAAACACAAGATTATCATTATAAATTATTATATAATTACATGTTTGGTTCAGCAAGATAATCGTATGATTTTTGAAGCTGGAATGCAATCACCAGGAGTAAAAGCTCGTCAGCGTGATGACGTTTTGTCGTCAGCTAGCGGCGCGTTCAAGATTTACTGACGCGTTTCATATCATAGAGCAAAATGTTATAATATTGATAGAAGAGCTAACCACACGCCTTCTGTCAGGCAGCTAACTAAAAACACGTAAAAAAAAAAATCGATTGACTTTGAGACAAGCGAACCGGAATTGCAAAAATGCTCATTTCCGAGTTTTGGGGTCAACTTTTTCTCTAAAACTCGATGTCTACCCAAGCAGAGAAAAAAATAATTAACTTTTCCTCTGTGCGTGTTGTAATCCAAGCTTTGTTTACGTTACTAGCTGCGCATGCTTTAAGTCTTTGTTGTCTCCCACTAGCTAGCTGATGGCCGCCGCTCTTCACTTCACTCGTATGGCGACTACAGCTGATAAGTCCTTGTGGAAGTGTGGACCCCCCAACCCCCCCCCCCCCAAACCTTAGGTTAACACTGTTAGCTCTGTCAGTACTGTTGCCATTTCTTCGCACTGTTAGCCGCTCCATGTTGAGAGCCACGAAGAGGCAATACATGTGCTCTGTGCTCCGTGTTGAGCATGTTTTATTGAACTCAATTAACTTCCATTAAGCTACCTTTAGATCAGCTCAATTTAATCCAACCCTTATGGTATAGAACCGAAATGCACGCCACCAATGCAAAACAGCCGCATTAATATTCAACAGCATGCTGGTAAGCAATGCATATCAGCAGTATGTCACGAATGCCCTATTCAATAACAATCCACGTCATGCCCTTTGCTTTCTTATCCTCTTGGATGCTCCTGCAGTCACATGCTCCGTGCTCTCTGTAACCCCTCGAGCTTAGCATGTGCTTCGGGATGTTGTGATCTTCGTCACATGCGTCCGCTCCTGAACGCGCTCATGTTCATGCTGGAGTTATGCCTGAAGAACAGGGGGAGAGTTGAGCACTGAGGCTATCCTTACGGCTGAGCTCAAGCTGTCTCCTGTTGCCATCAAGGAGAACTCGTTTGTGCACTCGTCTCAGTGTCCTCACTCAGTAATTTCACAGAAATCATTAAAGTCGTCCAGAAATAGCTTCGTCCAGATCTCAGCAAACGGGCATCCGTTGGTGTAATTTGTTTTGGGGTACAGTGATTAAAAGAAAAATACAGAAAATACCAGTAAGACAGAGAAAAACGCCTCAGTGTGAGTGACATGTGAAAGTGATACTTTCCAGTGGATTCTGGGCAAGAAAAATAGACAAGAAAATAGAATAGAGAAGTTCACAGAATAAAGACGAATAAAGAAGTTGTTGACACCACACAGCCCGCAGTGGAAGGGAATGCTGGCCAACCTAAGCCACAATGTCAACAAAAAATGAAATAACCAACAATGGTCGGTCGGGGATGGACTGGTTGAAGGGAGAAAGGATCCGTTCTGTCCTTTGAAACCTGCTGCCAGTTTCCAGCCATGGGGAACTACATAAAAACAGAAATCTTCGCGGTAGGAAATTGCCAGTATTGAGTGAAAGTGTATGATTTCATAGTTCACTGAAATTGAATAAAAAATAGGGACAAAAATGCCACAAAAAAAAGAGAAAAAAGAAATCTCTAAAATAGGGGCCAAGAAATGCACTCAGAAAAAAAAAAGTCTAACCCCGCCGGGCAGCTGTGCGTTATAAAAAGACGATCCTCATCTTTTATACATGAAGTTTATGTTATCGCGGCGGTTGTCGAGCTCCTTCTGGTCGGGGATCCTCATGAGAAAGTGTGTCGTTTGTGGACCTTCCAGCTACAACGGCACACTGCTCATGTGAGGATCCATTTTGGGTTCTGACGCAATGCCGGGGGAGCATTACATTACACCGTTCTATGAAACATGGCACCGGGACGAGGGATGTTTTCAGGGGAGGATGCGTGGTAAATAAAAGAGGGGGGGGGGGGATTAAGCGAATAAGAGTGCACCAATTAAACTGGAATTCCAGCTGCTTTCAGAAGTCAAATACCGCCCATCTGTTTGTTGTGGGACCTTCACTGTTTGCAAACACAGACGGATTCACTTGAAGCCGTGATGCGGGCCTCCTCTTCGCCACTCGTGGCGAATCTCAGTAGGGCAAAGGTCATGAGGGACCAGAGGGAGAGGGAGGGGTGGAATGAAAAACAGCAAGAGGAGACTCTGTCATTTTCCTTTTACATGTTCACCCGAATGGGCAAAACAATTTGATTATTGATCGAATAATCAAATGTGACCTATTTCAATCACGCGTCCTCGTTACCACCTTGGTCCGTGTTGCTCTGCAGCGTTCAGGGCTCCTGCTGTGCGCGGACTGAAGCCAACGAGGACGACAGAAAGCACGACGGGCGGCAAGAAGTGAAGCAAGAAAGGGGGACAAAAGGAGAGGGGGGCTCTGGTGTTGTGCAACAGCTTGACATTGATCAGGGCTCTCGACTGATGACGCGGCACTCTATTGTCTCATCTGTTTGCAGCGTGCAGCCTCTCCCGTTTTCTCTCCTTGAAGTCGACTGTCCCCAGGAAACTTTTTCTTTTCCACTCGTCTTCATCACATATATCTCCGATACACAATCAATGCAAAATCTGTCAATGACCTGTGTTATTGTTACAGCAACTCGGACCGAATCTGAGGGACTTTCACAAGCTTTTCTTTAAAAATGTAAAATAAATGGAGCGCATACGTCTGGTTGTGTACACTGTGTATGGGAAGGCTGACGCGGCTCTTTTTTGGATAAGCGCGGATTTCAAATTCAGTATCTTGTGCTAATATGTAATAGTTAAGTATGATTTAAGGTATTTGTATTTTACTTGGCCATTTCCATTCTTATGCTACTTTGTAAAATAGTAATACACTTCTCACATGGTTTATTGGTATAATGGTTTAAGGCACAAAGAGGTAAATAAATTTAAAAAAAGACAAGACATCATAATATGTCAGTCACAGGGGACATTTTCTTTCCTGCAAATACGGTACTTTTGATACTTGAAGTACATTTCGCTGAACACTTCTGTACTTCAAGGAAAGTTGAATGAAGGACTTGTAGTATTTATACATTATTGTATTAAAACATTTACTTAGGCAAAGGTAGCTGTGTAGTATACTGGTGTATTATAGTAGCATAGTGTTTTCCACAATGAAGGAAGACAGAGATTCCTTTATTGTTTATATAAAGAAAAAATGTGTATATCATTTTCAGTTTCTTCTTTCCATTCCATCCATTATCCAAACCGCTTATCCTATTCAGGGTCACGGGGCGCTGGAGCCGGTCCCGGCTGACATTGGGTGAAGGCAGGGTTCACCCTGGACAGGTCGCCAGTTCATCTCAGGGCACATATAGAGACAGACAACCATTCATGCTCAGGTTCACACCTACGGACAATTTAGAGTCTCCATTTAACCTGAGCTGCATGTCTTTGGACTGTGGGAGGAAGCCGGAGAACCCGGAGGGAACCAATGCTGCCACGGGGAGAACATGCAAACTCCACACAGAAGGACCGCCCGGGATCGGGGCTCGAACCCGGGCACTGACAGAGGCTCTTTTTGCCGACACTTGCGACACACAGGTTGCGTGTTACGATAGAGCTGATTAATGCTTTGTGCAGTGGGCTGCATTCAGTCTGGCTGGAAGTGTCGGTGCAGGGTGTGTATCCTCTATCCAGCCCAGCCACTTCACATTAAAAGCTTCCTGAAGAGCTGAAATTAGTGGAAATAATACATCAAATATATTTCCCCCTCAGCCAAGTGGATATAACAATCCATATTTTGGATTTCATTTTGTACCAGCACAATCTTAGAATTAAAGGAACTTAATAGAATCCTTGACTTGTCCCCATTGGAAACCCCATTTGGGTTCCTTATAAAACCTTTATAAAGGTTCCTCCTGGACATTTCCATCTTCTAAGGATGCTAACAAGAACCCACCCAGGGGGCTCTATCGAGAACCTTTTTATAGTTCAAGGGTTTCATCTAGAACCCCTCCAATGAGTTATATGAAGAACCCTTTTATATTCCAAGGATTTCATCTAGAACCAACCCACGAAGTTCTACCGAGAACCTTTTTGTATTTCAAGGGTTTCATCTAGAACCAAGCCGAATGAGTTCTAATTTGGGCAGGTTATAGTTACATTAATGAACAGTCGGCACAGGTGACACATTTTAAGCTGCGCCTCTTCCTCTGGGAAATATCAAACATGTATGTGTCCCTTGAAACAGGAAATACGTAAGAATGACATCACCACAATGACCCTGGCATTTAAAAAACAGAAGAAGAAAAAAATCCAATTGAAAAGTGTGATGAATAGAAACAGACTAGCCTCAGATATTACATTTTTTTCTGTGGCCCAAACATTCCAATCTCGGATTCTGTGTTTATGTTCCCTAAAGTGGACTGCAGAGTCAGTGGGATCTCGGCGGTCAAAGGTTTTAGTTTTATTGTACCATCAGTCTCGGGGTTTAGAACTTCCTTTATGTGGCTGGTGAGGATTTGGAGCGCTGTGCACAAAGGGAGGCAGATTGTGGAAGGTGGTTTGTGCAACATTGGCTGTGCATGAGCTATTACTCCTTTGTGTTTGTAACATGTTAAAGTGCAACCACGGAATGCACAGCTGCATGCCAGTGTTGGGCCTTTGGAATGACAGGTTATAGAAGGGGCCTCTGCTTCTGCAAAGTGCTCTCCTATATGCTGTCTATGTTACATTCCTATTATATCCACATTCTTGAAACCTGCCCAAAACATTTTTTTTTTTACCTGGCTGACGTACTCCTCCCCTGCAGGAGCACATACAACACGAACAAACTAAATGAGTAGAACAGTGTGTTCAAGGAATTACATGATGTTACATGATGTTCGCCGCGCCAAATTCCCTGTATGTGTAATGCACTTGGCTATGAACAGTTATGATTCTGAGTCCAGAGTCGCCTCCCTGTGACAATGCATAAATGAAATAAAGGAGAAAATGTATGACGTCATCCAGCAGTTTTGCTCGACTCTCCTAATTGCGTCACAAACCAGCGCTTCCTGATTGGATGAAGGGACACAGTTACGCAACCTGCAATTTGTTATTTCATTCGATTTTTTTCCCGTGTAAATGTTATCTTTCACAAAATGTGCAAACAATCCGTGCTGGAACACTCGTCTTACGGTCAAATGTTTTGGTGTTTTTCCTCAGCTATCAAATTCCCCCCCCACGTCTGATTGGAAAGAATGCAGCGAATTTGTTGTGAATATGGTTCGAGTTTATTGATGTTGGAGGCCGACGGTGACGTTGTTGAGGAGTTCGGGGGTTTGAGGCAGAGTTGAGGGGCACGCACATCTAAAAGGGGACAGAGGAAAAAGCCCGGTGGTGACTGATGCTGCTCCCTCCCACAAACTGTGTGATTCCTCTGTGTGCCTCAAATCTGCAGAGATCTCCCGGAGAGACTTGAGGCACACGAGGGGTGACACTGCTACTGATCAAAGAGCGCGTTTTGCCGACTGCCGTAGCATTCCTGTATAGGTTTGTGCTGTTGCACTGCTCCTTGTGCTTTTGCTTTTTTTTTGGCTTTTTTTTTTTTACTGCAGCTGAAAAATCAAGTGTGAGGACTGCATTCATCCAAGCAAAGGTCCAGTCATGTGTGAGAGCCAGTGGGCCAGGGCTCGGGCCCGCCTGCGACTATTTGCTTTTCCAGCTGTTTCCTAGACTCTTCCCCGTGCGCGGGAGAGAAAGTGGTGTGTACTTGCATGTGTGTTCGGAGGTGGGTGGGTTGGGGGGGAAGGGGGGCGGCAGCGTCGGAGTGAGATGGAGAGATTCCGAGCTCTAGGAAGGAAGATAGTGAGGAAGAGACAGCTACAGAGAAAGTGTGTGTGTGTGTGTGTGTGTGTGTGTGTGTGTGTGTGTGTGTGTGTGTGTGTGTGTGTGTGTGTGTGTGTGTGAGAGAGTGTGTGTGTGTGTGGGTGTGTGTGTGTGTGTGTGTGTGTGTGTGTGTGTGTGTGTGTGTGTGTGTGTGTGTGTGTTGACTTTAAGTGAGAGTGTCTCCTGTTCCTATTACGCATAGTGTGTTTGCAGAGTGGAAACACCCAGGACAGCCCAGGTACCTCATACAGTATACACTCTCTCTGTCTCTCTCTCTCTCTCTCTCTCTCTCTCTCTCTCTCTCATATACACACATGCAAACACAGAGGAAGATGAAGTGCTTTGTGCGCATGCCCCCCCACATGCAAACACGCCCATCGGCCTGGCTGCCCCTCATATAGACTGATCCGCCTCTCAGACACAAAGCCACAAGGGATGGCCTAGATTCCAGCACATGCACACACAGGCAGGCTTCAAGGAAACCTATCATGCACACATAGCCTATACATTTTGAATGTCATGTCCCATAAACTGTGTACAGTTTTATTTCTTGTATTCAGTCGACAACAATTAGGAAAGTCAACATTGATTTATGCTCCGATGTAAAAATTCCTTGTGTTTGTTTGGTGGTCATTAAAACCTGGAAGCTTTGAAGAAAAATACGCAGGGAGGGGGTGAAGGGGTCGGGGGGGGGGGGTGGGGGGTCAGGTGTGAGCTGTGAGCTGTACAGAACCATGCAGTTTTGAATGTGATTGGTCCACTTGTTGGAGCTAACAAGGCCTCTTGAAGCTACAACAGCTCTTGGTCAAACCACATATTTACCATTGACTATAACAAACTCGCCCATAGCCATCTAGCTTTGACATTTATATTTGGGTACTTGGCCAACAGTCGTAAAAGGTTAGCATCAGAATGACTGCTGCAGTTAAATTTGCCTCAAGGAAGTTAACTTTGGAACTAGAGAGCCTTCACGATTATCCTGAAATGGATGTAATATAAATTATAATGTAATATAGTAGGCTATAATAAGATAAGGTATAGGATAGTATAATACAGTACAGTACAATACAGTACAGTATAGAGTATAGTATAGTGTAGTAAAGCGTGTAGAATAAGATAGAGTATAGTGTAGTATTGTTTCCTACAGTATAGTATAGTAAAGCATATAGTATAGTATAGTATTGTAGCCTACAGTATAGTATAGTATAGTATAGTAAAGAGTATAGTATAGTGTAGTATAGTAAAGCATATCGTATAGTGTGTAGTATTGTAGCTTTTAGTATATTATAGTAAAGAGGATAGTATAGTGTAGTATAGTATAGTAAATACTATAGTTTAGTACAGTTCTGTATAAATTCATATAGTATAGCACCAACTGTCCTGTATAACAGTACAATTTACAGTATAACATAGCAGAGTATAGAGCTGTATAGTATAGTAGAGTACAATATAGTAATGTATAACAGAATAATGTATAGTATAGCACAAAATGTAGTAGTGCATAAATGTGTAATGTATTGTATATATATATAGATGTGTATATATATACATCTATATATATATATATATATATATATATATATATATATATATAAAAAGAGAGAGAGAGAGAGATAGAGAAAGAGAACAGCCCAGAATAGTATAACAGTATAGTCTGATTTAATCTCGTAACACACAGCATTTGAGGAAATGTGTGTGTGTGTGTGTGTGTGTGTGTGTGTGTGTGTGTGTTACAGCAACATTACAGTTGTTTCCAAAAGTAGACGTTCCATGCAACCAACTGTGATAATCTTGTTGATGTAGCTGTAACTACATGAAGGTCCATCCGTGTTGAATACATCTCCACTGCCTTACAACCGGCCCATACAGCTGGAGAAGCCAGCAACAGTACAAGTTCTGGACTCATTCACACTTCCCGTAGAAAGCCCAGAGCTGGACTTCCATGAGGACAGTCGTTTCCCCCCCTCCCCCCAACATGTAACATGACATATATCACATGGCGAGGATGGCTTTTTAAAAGCTTCCCTTTCCCACTGCACAGAAAGCAAGCTTTGAAACACCCTAATCCATTCACAGAGAACTCACAGCCACCAATACTCCCCCCCCTGCCCCCCCCCCCCATCCGTCAGAAAAGGGCTAATGTTGCCTGTCTCACTTGCAACATTGCATGAAACATATGGCAAGTTACGGATTACAACCTGGAATAGGTACAACATGGATCATATTGGAAGGTCATAGCTTCGATTCCCTGTCACAGTACATGGCCTTAAGTCGGTTGGCAAGCACTCGATAAAGAACAGACACCACAGTCCAACTTCTCCTGGCTGGTGCTGGTGCACTGTGTAGCCCTTCCAGAGAAGAGGACAAGACAAGAGGTGAATATAAGGAGAGAATCACTCCTAATTACAGAGCGGGTAATGTGATGATTGAAGTGCTATAATAAAACCTCCCAGGGGGGACATTGTATAGCACCACAGGGCCCTATCATTTCCCCTGAACTCTTCTACCAAGAAGTTCAACTAGCCCCTCTCCTCTCCATATACACACGAAGGACACAGACCATGTAGGTTAGTGGGGTTAGTTTAAATGTTTTTCACTATTTGGTATGTGTACACTATCAGTTACCACCCATTTTCAGGACAGAGAGAGAAAAGGATGCTGGAACTTTCATATATTATGTATTGGTCAGTCATAAATTATTCATGATGAGACATGTGGAGTTATAAAGTACATGCAATGCTCAAAATTCAGCATTGTCAAAACACAAATGTATTTATATATTATTTTTTTGTGTGTCATTTCTCAACATCTCTCCAGTCTCTGTGCAGACAAGCAAACGCCCTGAACGTCACAAAATTCAGAGCGTTGTTGTCGTCATTCTTCTACGTAACGATGTATATTATTGTTTTATTAACTATTCTTTTTTTTGTTTTTAAAGAAATTGTTTACGACCATCAAGCCGTCCGTGACGTCACGACACACCCCTATATGGTAAGGAGACAGCTGTAGACTCGGGGTCGAGACGGATGCGCGTCTCGACCAATGGGAGCAGACACCTCTCCGGAGTGGAGCGCTGTGATTGGACACTGGAGGGATTATATATATGTATAGATATGCCTGACTGTTAAACCGTAGGGGGGCGGGACGATGGAGAAGTGCTGCCCGTCTATGTTGATACAGATCTAAAAAAACTGGACTAACAGAGTGTCTGCTCGCGTTGCCCTTCGCATGGACTAATGTAAGTTATTTTGCACTTTTCCTCTCCCGTCGGGAGGCGTCCCGCGCGGCGAAAGGCGACGTGGCCGCAGGACGGCTGCGTAGTTTTTGCTCTTTCTCGTTTCGTTCCGCGGAGAAGTGCTTTCAGGCCGAGTGGCACACGCGCTTCTCGAGGCAAGTGGAGTGGGCTGCTGTGGACGTCGCGCTAGCCGTTGTTGTTGCCGCTGTCCGGCGGGCTGCAATATGTTGACATGCCGCCGACCGACACCGACGGTGCGCGCGGTGAGCCGCGGCGTCCACTGTCATCGGCGCGAGGCCGTTTCACACAACAACACGCCACGCAATTCTCCCCGCTGCCGCTTTTGCTAGCGAGTGTCCGAGTTAACGTTGTGTACGCTCGTGCGAAAAGGGGACGGCGAAACCCCCTTTTAAAAAAAGGCAACTGAACATGGCCGTGCACGTTGGCAGATGCACAGAAAGAGTAACGTTAACACGGAACCTAAACCCGTGTGTCGGTGTAGCTGCTGCGCACGAGCGAAACACGTTTAAATAACGGCTCTGCTTATAGTGCCACGTTTTCCTGACGAAGTGGCACGCGCAGGTAGGTCGGGTACCGAGCAAGCGGGAGCACAAACACACACACCCCCGCCCCCCCCCCTCCTAAAAAAAACTTGAAGTTTTGTTCGGGGACTGGGGTGGCATCACGTGTGACGTGTGTGCTGAATGTCCCAGAAGCGCCGACATGTTTCGCAAAAGGTCTGAAGTCCTGCTCTCCACAGGGTTGACCTCGAG
This sequence comes from Ophiodon elongatus, assembly GCA_016806645.1. NCBI lineage: Eukaryota > Metazoa > Chordata > Actinopteri > Perciformes > Hexagrammidae > Ophiodon > Ophiodon elongatus. The sequence continues at coordinate 1,809,119 of JACSYO010001999.1, read as the reverse complement.
ATTACGCGAGGCAATAATTGCCCTGATTTATTGAATTACGTTTTGGCGGAACAACGGTGTCCCGTGCGAGAAATAACGGGACGTCGTCATCAGGGCTCTAACGTTACCTACCCTACCTCCTCCCCTCCTCTCCTCCCTCCTCGACTGACCGTTAGATAGCCCTGCCTAATCACTCCTCCTCTCTCTGTTGACAGTTTTGTTTTATACGGAGGAAAAGTTTTCCAGCGTGGGGGAAATTGTTTATAAAAAAAGAAGCTGCCTTCAACTCCACTGGCTCGGAAAATCTGGCGACCTGGCTCCAATAGTTGGGGGCCCCCTCTGCTGCTGCACGGAGTGAAGGTTGATATGCCACATCTGGTAAGAGAGCGCGTGTGTGCGTGCGTGCGTGTGTGTGTGACATAAACGCACGAGACTCCGGCTTAGCCGCAGCCTATGGGCAAAATAATAATAATACTACAAATAAATATATAAATAAATTCCCGCAGCTTCTTCTTTGTTTCCTCGCCACGCCGTTTTCCGCCCGCCGAGGCCACATTGCTCGCTCCACGCTGCGGGTCCACGTCGCCTCCTGACTGGCCCACTATAGAGCATCGCCCCGGTTATATGGGTTTGTGCGTTGGCGCTATTGTTGCAGGCGGGCGCTTCCCTCCACATTCCACATGTGTATATGCCGACCCGTCTGCCTGCTGCTGCACCACCACCACCGCCACCACCACCAGGGCCAGTGCGCCCCCCGCCGCCGCCGCCCCCTCTTGCATAACGCTATAGGGAAATCAACCGCACTGGAGTTTTTTTAATTGAATATCACTGAGGACTTTGTATGCGAAAGTGACACTAGGGATGGATGTTGTGATGTGGTTTTTGTCCTGGAGGTTGTCAGTGTCTGATATCGAGGAGGCTTGCTTCTGTTTGCAGGAGGGGAGGGGAGGGGAGGGAGACAGATCAGCATGGAACTGAGAGGAGTGGAGACACAGACTTCAGAAAGTGTTGTTGTGTGACTCTTATGGGCCATGGACAGTCCTGGACAGGATGTTTAAAAACAAAACAAAAAAACCCTTATTCTATTTGCTTCTATTCTATGATTGCGTACTACATGTGTGTTGGCAATCGTCAAGAGTACTAAACCCAGTGTTTATATAAAAAAGAAGGAAAAGAAAAAAAGGTATTGTGTTCAGTTTGATTGCTCGTATACAGTTGACTTAACTTGTGGAATGTGTATGGAATATGCTCAAAAAACCCATTTCTAATCATAACGCTTGTCACGTAAGTGATCTTTGTGTTGTGGACCTTCAGCGCATGCGTTTTCACTTCGAGGCTGAAGCTTTTAAACAAACCTGTCATTCCCTCTTTAAAGTAAGATTTGATATTTATTTATTGAAATAGGAGCATTCTATTTAAGTACGGGCCATGATGACTTTCTGTGAGTGTTTCCACTCTGCAGGCTGAGGGTGGTTCCCTTGGCGGAATAGAAATTAAACTGCACGTCAATTATACTTTTGTGTGTGATATGTTTTTTTTTTTTTGTTTTCTTTTCCCACAGTCTCTGGGATTTTTCTATTAGGACTTTTGTTTTTATTTTTTTTGCATAGCATTTAAAAAATACTAAAGCTGCACTGCTCTTTGTAGTGCAGAGACTGTTCCAGTCTCTTTTTTATATATATATATATATATATCTTTTTTTTTTTGTAGGGTCGAATAAATAAATGCGACTCAACAAGTTTTTGTTTTGTTTGAGGAAAATGTTTTTGCCACATTGTGGTTCTGTCGCACTATTTGTTTGCTTGTTTTTGGCACGTTGTTATTTCACTGGGCTGCTGCTCTCCTACAGTGTGAGTAAACGCACCCTGCAATAATAACACGATCCGCTGACCACTTACCTCCCACGGCCGTCGGACCAAAACCGTGCGTCTCCAAGAATCACGTCTCTAGTAACGCCACCCGCTCCATGTCACCAGCGCCAGAGGCGTGCATCCTGCTCTGAAACCGCCGGAGTCAGTCCGCGGTTTATCACAGCTTTATAAATCTGGAAAAGAGCCGGGAGATGCGGTGTGTTTTTTTTTTTCTTTTCTTTTTTTTTTCTTTTTCTTTTAAGCCATGAAAGGGACAATCACTGTCACATTGTCGCGGCGATTCCCTCAGCCGAAGGTTCCCTCAGCCGAAGGTTCCCTCCCACCCACCGGTTACCTCAGCGGTGTACAAAGGGTCTTTTTCTGTAATGAGGTGCTTAGCGGAGCACATTGTGCTCAGGAGGTTCGTACTCCGCTGAGTTACAGGCAGGTTGTAAAATGAGAACAGATGCACGGGGCCCTCAAGGTGCTTCACACTATTTTGAAACATAAGCTAGTTCCAGGCAATATAGAACACACACACACACACACACACACACACACACACACACACACACACACACACACACACACAACACTGTACCCACAGGTCTGCACACTTTTTGACACAACAAGTTGAAGTTTTCCAGAGACTTTGTTCAGTTCACGGGGTTTAAAGTCGGTGGTGCTGCTTCTTATTTGCTTTTTAAAGATGTTTTGAGCAGGGACGCGTCGGTGCAACACAATCGTTGGATGGATTATTTCACGCTCGGTACTGAAAATAATTTTTAGGGAGCAGACTTTAGTAGCAGAATGGGTTGTCATACACACGAGAGGAGAGTAGAAGGGCTGCAACTAACAACAATATATTTTTACAATGGATTAACGGATTCATCTGGAGACCGCCACTAATTGATTATTAGTTTGGTCTCTTTTTAAAAATAGCTTGTTTTGTTCAACCAACCGTCAGCCCCGAAAACAACAACAGCAAAAACAGTTTACTATCACAGAAGACAAAAATCAATCAGCAATTTGAGTTCAAACCGGAGAATCAAATCAATTGAGAATTTCTTAATGGGAGAAGTAACACTCACGCAAATGTGTTCTTGGCTCGTACCTGGAACAATCCCAGTTCTTGTTAATAATGATACCAAAAGATGAATAAATCACATGCCAATTCAATATAACCACAAAAATGCCCTGCTCACTGATTCACATTATGGACCATAATGGGTTGAATATATTAAAGGGAGGGCTATCATGATATATGTAGTATGAGCGTTTTTTTAAATTTATTTTTATAGTAGACAAATTTATGTTGCCTCACAGTATATGTTGTAATATTGCCTAGTCATTATACAGAATGTGCTAGTTTCCCTTGTTGGTCAATAATACTGCTCAGCTTGTCCTTTTTTTAAATTTTTTTTTATGAAGCATCAGGTGCAGGACGTGCAGAAACTCCACGAGATCTAGAGTTCACTAGGTTGCTTGTTTTGGGCAGATGGGCAACACTTTTGTCCGTCAACGACGTGGAACAGCATTTGGTGACTGATTCAAGGGCATGTTGGTGTCAGTCGGTGGTTTTTATTTTTATTTTGGCAAGCTGTGATGCCGATTTGGCTCGGTTCTTGTCCTGAATCAACACTGCTGTGGATGTGAGAGGGGGGGGGGGTTTCAAAGTTCAGACAAATATTTGGATACTGATTCCAGTTTAATCTGCACTGCGGTCAGATTTAGATGATCCCTCGTCACAATCCCTTGTCACAGGCTTTGCTGAAGGATGTTTTAAAGCAACTGGTAATGTGGAGGGATGTCCCCAACAAGTTTCTTTTATAATATAAATAATAAGGAGTATGATGCTTCTATTCACTTGAATGATGGAATAATGTATCTGACACATTCAAAATAACAACTTCAGGTTCTTTACATTTGTTGTTGTTGTTGTTGTTATTATTATTAACATAAGACTGAAGCATGTTAGTTGACATGTTGGCTGCTTTAGCATTAACTGCTAAATGAAAAACAACAGCTAATACCTTTTTCTTATTAACATGAACATATAATACTGTTACAACTCTATTTGTGAGCCTGATTTATTGATATGACGTGAATGCAGTATGAAAATGGAGAATGATGCACCTGAACATGACTTGAGCCACTCGAGAGAAGGCGTGTCATTAGTGCTTTCATACAATAACAGGAGATGAAATTTGAAGTAGCGTGACTGGCAATAATCTCACACTTCCATCTTTGTTTTTTTTTTTTTTTTTTGCCTCCATCTTTTGTGACCAGCTGCTGCAGGGCTTCTGCTCTGCACCTCTGCGTTCTCCCGTCATCCAAACGGCTCAGTGCTCTTGTTGTCTTTTTTTTCCTCCTGAATTTTCCCCATTGTCCGTTAAACCATGGCGTTCATACAGCGCTAACCAGTTTCTCTTTTTGCTTATTTCAAACAACAAAAAACCGCATCCCTCCTCCCCTAGTGAAGACCTACCGGACACCAGGTGTTCGCCGTGGCAAGATCTATAACGCTTTCATGAGCTGGCCGAAAGGTTGAATCCCCATTGTGAAGAATAAATCAGTGATGCAGAGGAGAAAATGTGTCTGCTGCTTACACTACATGTAAGGGATTATTCCTTTTTTTCTTTATTATTATTCCGTTACTCCTACGGCCCCCAGGTCTATTTAGAGAGAATTTCCTCATTCAAAGGTCCGGAACGTCACAGTAATGTCTAACTTCCGCTACAGTTTTAGTCCCATATATATTGAAGTAGCCGAGCAGTTGTATTAATGTCTGTATGTAGTCAACAACTGCAAAGTCAAATAAAAGTTCAATTGAATAATATCTCAAGAATATTTATCAGTTTTCAAATTGAACTGGATTCATTTGAATTGTTCTCTTATTTCAAGTAAAACAAGGGCTGCATTTGAGAATAAATTCCGTAAAGGAAAGCTTTTGAAAAATGTGCATCTTAAAATAACGCACTTTAAGAAAACTGAACTGAATTGTCCTTCAGCTTTTAAATTCAGGTGTGAAGTGATGTCAATCAAAAAAGCCAAGATATTATATTCTTGTCATCCTTTTAATAAGATAAAATTGTGTGCCAGGATTATAACTGTTATGGAAACCACTTGTTTCAGCTCTAGTCTCCTCTCTGGTAACATCATTGTTGTACAGTGAATTAATGCGTTATTTTTCTGTGCCTTCATTTCGGATGCGAGTCGGTACATTTGCTCAAAAGATTTGCGCCTTGTCTCGTAGTGGAGCTTCATATCGCTGCTTTTAATATTCGTCATGTTCTCTGAACACATGAGACATACTGGTTTTGAACTGTCCGTGGGAAGAATGAGCATAGAGCCTGTCCATTCTTGGTTAAAGGCTCTGGTGAAATAAGTTCTCTGACTCGCGTATTATTCTGCAACTACTCGGACTCTCGTGTGTGTGTGTGTGTGTGTGTGTGTGTGTGTGTGTGTGTGTGTGTGTGTGTGTGTGTGTGTGTGTGTGTGTGTGTGTGTGTGTGTGTGTGTGTGTGTGTGTGTGTGTGTGTGTGTGTGTGTGTGTGTGTGTGTGTGTGTGTGTGTGTGTGTGTGTGAGAATGTCACTCGAGTCTGGAAGCTTATCGGAATACACATATGTGATTGGCCGTGTGTCACGTTCTTATACGTGGTACCTTTTTGCTCTCAAGTGCCCGGTCGGTACTGCTCATGTGCAGCTCTCAGCAGAGATGAGAGATAGCTCACGCTATGGCTACTTCCATCCTCAGCTCTGGAAGAAACAAAGAGTTTTCATTCATTCATTCTTTTTTTCTTTTTTTATATATTAACAAGTTGCTAGATTCACTGGCCCAACGTGGCATTGGGTCCATACTTTTGAGCCCTGGACACGCAGCGTATGCACTACGGCTTTGAGCAATATGTTTAAGGCGCATGCAAGCCAGGGATAGTGAAATATTGAAGTCCACTCTAAAGCGGCTGCAAGTCTATTGAGTGTTTGCCATTGTGACCGAGCTGTCCCTTCGGGCACCGATACAGCGCGTCGGCCCTTCATACAATGTTCGTCGGCATTACCCGTGTTACCCAGTCGGGCCGACACAAGACAAAGCGCAGGCCCACTTTTCTTTCAGCAGGACGCACACATACACCCATATACACACACATGGCTTAACGTGGCCAGAGAAGGGCTTAAATGCTTAACAAGAGACGAGAGTCGCCATCAGTCTGTCTTTGCAGAGGTAACTTGGGGCTTCAGGTCTGGATTCAGGTGACAGAGACGCATGGCAAGTTCCGAAATGGGGCTTATTTTTTTTTCTTCCTTTTTCTTTCAAGCAGCGTAGGCTGTAAGCGAATCAAGCACCACGTTGCCAGTTTCCCTGCCACCCCATATCCCACAAATCATGCATTTTAGAGGTTCATTTATTTGTGTCATATTTTACGGTTTGCACACCAAGGAGGCTGAAGTACAATTTTTGGGTATTTAAATTGGCAGAAAAAACGGTCCACCAGCCACGTATTCGCTCCAGTACGTAAAACTAAATGTAGCCTGGGCCGTTCTCAAAGCTTCCGTAACAGTTGGGAACGTCGGTCGGCCACCTTTTTTGTCTCCCAGTGAGACAAGTGCAATGAGGCATTTTGGTGAAAACGACATAAAATAATACAGAGTCATGGGTGGGGCGGGGGTGGGGGGGGCTTTGAAACTTCACTATCGGAAACCATTTCCCATGTCGCACAAACACAGGCCTTGAGCAAGAAGTAACCCAAGCATGCCCACGCGTCTGAAAAATGCACGGCTCGTTCATCAACTTTGATTTGGTTTAACTGGACTGGGGCTACCAAGCTCCACGCTGAAGACATTTCCTTCAGCGGCCAGAAGTCTGTCGGAACCACGGCTGCCTTCTGTGTTTCCATCGAGTTTAAAGTGAGGCCTTTTTTTAATTAGACTGCTGTGAGAGTCAACTTGGACGTGTTTTACTGCCGCGCTAAAAAACACGACCGGCTCATTAGTGCAGCCGCGCTTTGTGAGTGCGTGTGCGTGTGCGTGTGCGTGCGTGTGCGTGTGCGTGCGTGTGCGTGTGTGTGCATGTGCGTGTGCGTGTGTTCCCGTGAAACCTGCAACAGTGCTGGTATTTTAAAGAAGAATGACAAACTGTCCTGAGCTCTAAACCGTCAGCCCAGTGTGAGAAGCACGGCCTGTGTGACTTTTAGAGTTGCACGAAGAACATTTGTTTTTTTTCGTTTGTGACTATGAAGTTAAAGCTGAACCAGTCTAATATTTTTAACAATGTGTCAAATAACTACGTGCGAACAGGAGACTCTGGAGAGTGTTTTTTACATCTCTCAGCTCATTGTTTTGTTTTTTACGGGCCCACAACCAACCAGGCTACGGTTCTGCTTCGATCTCACGGCTCTCCTCAGCCTCGTTCCCAGCAGCAGCCATGCAGCTGTTTTCACTGTAAAAGCTCCTATAGACTTACTTTACATAAGTCAAAGGGGGTGTTAACTTGTCACGTGCTTGTGATCGTTTTTATTTAGTACACCTTACCTACAATTAGGGATGCCCCCCGAAACTCGGTTCTAAAAAACCCTGAGTATCGATAAGGTCCGGAGTTGACAGTTCTGCAATCGATACTTTTAGAAGTGGCGGCGTGAGATCTCCACGGAAAACGGCAGCGTCACAAACCTCCTCTCTGTCTCCGTGTCCATGTCTTTGCACGAGGGGCAGAGTCGTGTTTTACTCTGAGAGACACTCGCACACACCGACTGACTCCGGATCAGCACAGCGCGAGACGCGCAACATGTCAGAGAGAACATAAAGCCCGGCTACGTTTTAGATGCTTGTAACTCTCGTTGTCACAAATGCAATAAAAAACTCTCACAAGTGAGGGAGGTAATGCCGGCAATTTATCCAAACATTAGGCCAAACAAGCGGAACATAAATCTGCAGAAGTAATCATCGCAGTGTCGATGGAGGAACCAAACCGATAAGCAGAATCGATGAGGGCGCTAGTCTCGCTAAAATCCCAACGATGCCGTTCCCTAGCTACAATTGTGAGGGGAAAAAATAAATATATATATATATATATATATATATATATATATATATATATATATCATTAACCTTCTACGTCCCGTCACAGAACAGTCCGACCCACCTCCTGCCGCAGGGGAAACTCCTGTACCGGCCTGTGATGTGAGATCTTTCGATTAGATTTAGAGGTTAAAAAATGGAGTAAAGGAAATGACTACGTCTTATGACCGTCATCATTTGATGTTATTCTCCAAAGAAAAAAGAAAAAGGGGGCGGCAACATTTCTGGAGAGAGCAGGGAATGGCCGAGTGAGGAGGAAACCTAAAACACGAGCAAAATCCTCCTCCTCCTCCTCCTCCTCCTCCTCCTCCTCCTCGCTCAGCCTTTCTGCGTCTGTCTGTGGAGGCCCAGCGTAAGGGGCTTTCAGTGAGCTACTAACTCTCCTCCTCCCCTCTCCCCTCCCCCCTCCCCTTTTCCCCCTCCCCTCCATTCCTCATTTCCTCCTTCCTGGCACTACTGGAGCACAGAGAAGGAGAGACAAGCCCACAGAGGGGGATTGGTTGTAACTCAACAGGCCCCCCCGCAGCAGGCTCCGCCCATCCCGGTCCTGTTTGTGGGACAGTTCGTCATCCTAAAATGCTGTGGACGCAGCATGCACGCACACGCTCTTAGGTGCAGTTAAAGCTAATATCCTTTATTGCCAATGAATATTTTGTGTGCCTCACCCACTGCCCCCCCGCCCCGCTTGTATATATTTGACACGTGTACTAGCACACGGTGGGTACCGTGTAGATGCAGAATAGAAGGCCGAGGCTGACACAACAGAGCATGTTTTGGCCGAGAGCGATAACACTTTCACTCTTGCGCTCTCCCTCTTTGGCACAATGCCAGTGCTTGGACTTCAGAATTCAGGGCATTTAGTCATTGTGCAAATGCCTTTTTTTCAGCCCCTTTTCTTCACTTAAAAACTCAAAACTGTCTCTAAAATGGGTGAAGATGTGACAAAAGGGTGGAAGTCTGTAGACCTGTTTGCACACTGTTCTTTTCTCATTGTTTGTTTACAGGTTCGTCATGTACCGTCGTCGAGCTATACTTGATGACTTTATGTCTGGTTTTGGATTTATAATTCCACTCAGGTCTCAACAGAATTACTAACGTCTCTGAAAGGCTTCCTGAAACCTGGTTCCTTTTATCCTCTTTGTCAATCTATTGAATTAGGAGAAGACTCTGTCTTCAATGTCTCTATTTGTGCTTTTATGTATTTTTACTCCTCTCAGCTGGACTCCCCTCTTGTGTCCATCATTACAAATAAACAGCTGATCGACGCATCCCTTTTGCGCCTCGGTATTCCCTCTCTTTCTCGTCTCTTTCCATCACCTTCTCTTTTCCACTGGCATTTGTCCATTTAGTGTCGTACACAAACCCAAGGGGGAATGGGGGGGGCTGTACCCTCTTGCTCCTCTTTTTGGTTACTGTGTCATGTCCCCCTCCACTTTGCATTGTCAGGGAACACAGGAACGGTACAAGGAGAAAATGCCGGAAAAAGCCCAGTCATGCTTGGATTCCTATCCATGGTGATTTTAAAAGGTTTTGGTGCTCTGATAAATGGTGCGATTGTTTCTGTGCAGAATACAGGCTGTACATATACTGTGGCATGTGCAGCATGTACAGCAGTGTTGCATAAAGGTTGAGCTCTATAATCTCTCCCGTATTCATTTAAATCCAGTCAAGGTGATGTGAAACTCTGTAACATTGATTATATGGTTAAGTCACGCCAAACAATAATTCTATGTTACAACGCCAAGTCTTTTTAAGATATTCACAAGCTATTGAAATTTATTTTCAGGACCGTCTTGATGAAAATATAATTAAAAATTTGTGGCATGAATATTTATTTGGAGTTGAAATGAAATTAGGCTGAATATCCATGAAAAGAAAGATGAGATTGGCCATGCGGCCACGGTCTTATTTTCTTATGTTGATGTCCTCTTTAGTACTTCACCTCAGGTGGTCGAAGGAAGTTTTATTTGCATTCTTGTCCGGAGTTGATTTAAATCCCAATGGCTTTAATGCAACCCAGCTTTTCCTTTTTTTTTTTTCTTTTTTTTTTTTTGTTTGCTTACTAAATTGGTCTTAAATCTAATTCCTGGCAGCAGTAAAGTCTTAATTTGCCTTTTAAAACGAAGCTCTGTCTCGATCTACGTTCCGTCTCTGCCTCATTTCCTCCAGTTGCCCTTCTTCCTGTCCTCCACCACCAGCATTTTACGCTTGTTATTCGCTTTATCGGCCCCCCACCCCCTTGTTTTTTTTTTTTGCATTCTTCATTTTTCTTTTGCCCTTGTTATGGTTTTTCTGTGTTGCTCAGAAGCCTTTTTTTTTTTTTATACTTATGCTGTATTATGTAGCGTTTAAGACTATTTGCTTTTGGCAGGAGCTGGGAACTGCTTGGCTCAGATTTGTTTTAGTGCTACACTGATCGTGGCTTGCTGGTGCCCCAAGAGAAGGAGAACACACACCACCGCGCGCACACACTCGTACGTAGTCCCTCCAACTCTCTCTCTCTCTACACACTCCACATGCACCCTGCACACTGCCTTACGCTTCTGATGGCATCATTGGGGAAATTACTCAACTTGAAGGATCATAACTCTAGATGGTGTTGTATTGAACGTTTTAGAGACCAGTAGAGTCCGACTGGTGTTGCTTGTGTCTTGCTTCCTGGTTGTTGTGAACTGCTGTTTGTGTGAGTGGCTGACTGGTCTGATGTTTTCATAGCTAAAGCTCTAGTTAATAATCGAATGGAATAAATTACATTATTATAATCAAGCGCTCTTAATACAATATATTGTATTTTCACCAAAGTCACCATGAGCCAAAATAAGTTTTTAAATAATTTAAATCCTACAGAGCAAGTGGTTTGAAAACATGCATTTTTTTTTATTTTCAGAAATCCAATGTCGACGTATAATAAATAATGAAGCGCATTGTTCAAATAGTAAAAGAATAGCTCAAATAAAAGAAAGCTCAGACCACCATGGCTGAACTCATCAGCTAAAACTCACACTGGCTAAAAGTCTTTAAAATGCTCTCATTACAGTCAAGGTGCGTGCGTGCGTGCGTGCGTGCGTGCGTCGTTGGCAGCCTTGTGACTCAAGCCACATCGAAAGGAAATGAACTGTCACCGTGCCTAATTACTTATTAGCTGCAGCTGGCACTGAGCGCCGCCATAAGCACCGATGCTCTCCTGGCCCACGCAGACAGAGAAACAAACGGGGGAAGAAAAAACAAGTGACAGAGATTTTCATCTTTATCAACATGGCTTCCATCCCAGAGGCAAGAGTATTATTTTATCTTGTCCACCAGAGATCCAACAGGTGAGAACACAGGCCCTGCTATCATTGAATCTTTGGTGAGGACTGGTATTACTGGTTTACCGCTCAGGCCGCAAGGCAGTAAAACCGTGCTCGGTTTCCACTGTATTTGCAGTATATTGACAGTAATATTGTTTGTCTGTTAGGAAGCAGAAGGGGTTCGCTGATCCACCTTAATCATGTAACAATTAATAATTGTAGCGCTACCTCCTTCCACCTAGTATTTGTGTCAGGTCATGTCTCTGTTGGACAGACTGGCTCATCTCTGTGGGTAATCGGGAGTTTTGACACCAGTTGATTCAACTCACTCCCAGCCTTTCCAAAATTAGACTTGAGCAGCGCAAATGGCCTATTTACTGGGCTGGCTCTCACAACACTCTCTTTCACTCATCGTTTGTTTGTGTGGCACATTCTGAGTATTTGGTCCGATCTGGATGAATCTATTTTGCAGTTACATCTATATCTTAGCATTTCGTGACTTGATGATTCCTCTGCGTGTGCGTGCGTGCGTGCGTGCATGATGCACTTATGAAGCTGTCAAAACTAAGTTGCAGCAGTCAGATGAACGTGTTTGTGGATGACACTTATGCCAATGCACAGACTGTACAAGAAGTCAATGTAGTTGTCTTGATGTCACCCATTGGTTTGTGGTCTGCCGTTTTGAAGCCTCCAAGTTCAGCAATTTGGCCGTCATCGCCGTCTTGGATTGTGTCCGCCCTCATCTTGGCTTTTGGCAACCAGAAGTGACACAAGAGGGTGGAGCAAAGTACAACTGAACGGTGAATAACACATTTTTAGGCGACCAAAAATGTTAGAATAAGTTAATGAACCGAAAACACGGACAATTCCCAGACCGGATAACGCTGTGGTAGCAACCTGTCAATCGCAAGGTAGTCACGCCCTAAAGCATACCTTATTGTCTATTCCACTCTAAATGGGACCATCATTTACTAAATGAACATCACCCTGTATTGAAGAAGACTTGAAACTTGAGATTGAGACCATAAACTCCTTTACAATGTTTTACTGAGGTAATAAATCAAGTGAGAAGTAGAGTCATTGTCCCATAGACTTCTATACAATCTTCTTTTTGCAACCAGAGGAGTCACCCCCCCCTGCCTCCATTGGAAAGAATGCAGGTTTCAGGCACTTTCCAGATCTGGAAGTTGCCGACTGTGTCAACGTTTGTGGGAGTGTGCGAGATGGTCCCATGCTTGGATCTGGCTGCCGCGACGCGCATACGCTATGTCCATAACCTTTTGTATCACAGAAAATGCGTGTGTGTTTGACTTCATCCAGTGTGTGTGTGTGTGTGTGTGTGTGAGAGAGAGTGTGTGATGGTGTCCAGTGTATAAGCTGAAAGCTGACACAGCTGTTTCACAGTAACCACACTGTGTTCTCCACACTATCTACAGTTTCACTCCATGGCTCGCCTCCAATCAACTCCAGCCACTTCCCTCTATCATTGGTTACTCTCTGTCTCACTTTCTCAGATTTTCTCCCTCTGTCCATCCTCCCACTCCTCCGCCTCTTGGATGTACGGCACGCAAAAGCTGTGCATCATAGCCCCAGGGTTAAATATCACCGGTGTCAGACGTCTGGCTGCCAGGTTGGTCACTGAAATAGGTAACCTAAGCCACAGAAAACACACGAGCACTGTCCCCCACAAGATTATCAAACATAGCGAGACACAGCTTGTTCCAGTATTCTTTTCAATAAATAGTTTGAGTTTTTTGACAATGATGATGTAAAAGTGACCCTTAAGACCTGGTGATCGAGACTACGAGATTAAGGAACAACACTGTTCCTATAAAGCTGGGTAAGTCTTTATACACTGTTCCAATCAATAAAAATCAAAAGCGGCATGTGTATAAATATACCAGTAGCTAGCGCAGCGCAGTAGTGCTAACGCTGGTTAATGACGGGCTAATGCACTCGGCTAATGTTAGCGGCAGAAAATATGAAACCAGTTAATGGATCCCCCGCCTCGCTATGACTGGCCAGTCTGCAATTCAGGGGCGGGACTTGGCGAAGGGTCAATTTGTCAAAATGTTAGAGCCTCAGGTTATCAGCCTGGTGCCTCTGATACACAGTACCACATACTCTTGCGTACATCCAGGCTTTGTACTGTCTTTGACTCTTCTATCCAACTTTCTTTACCAAATATTACAGAAACAAGAATGTCAATTAATTTGTTTGTCAGCTAGAAACCAGGAACACATTTTTTATTTAAGTAGTAGGACAATGGTACGGCTTTCATTGTTTTTGTCTTTTTGCTTTATCGTGTTTAGTATTGAATTGATAATGACTAAAGAGCATTAACAGTGTTCGAGGCATCATATTGGGTCAGTAGTGTAGTCTTTGTGTCCCTTTTTTTTTTAATTATGCATAGTTCTGAATTTTCTGACAATGCAGCAGGACAGTGATACTCAACACACAGCAAAAACAGCCAATTACTTTTTTTTTCTTTTTTTTCTGTTGTGGCCAAACAGTGGAATGTTTTTCACTGGTCAAGTTAGGTCACCTGACCTCAGTACAACGGAGCATGTTTTTTACTGAGTGAAAACCAGACTGCAGACAAATCCAACAGGGGGCTAAGATACCTGGAGGACAGACTACTTTTCTCTGTACTTTAGCACCAGAAAAAAGCCCATAGGTCTTTCGACAGAAACCCAGTGATACTCAGTCAGGGCAAGATGGAGGCTTTAAGCCACCATCATCCCTGGCCGAGAGGCCCCTCAGCTGGCTGGGAGCCAGGGGCAGCAGGGAGGTGAGGTATTTTAATTCGCCTTAGCCAAGGAAGGAAATTGTTTGCACCAGAGTGAGGCAAACGATGGGAACAACTTTTTGCGACTGCGCAGAGGCTGTCAGTCGGAGCAGCTCTTGATGGAGGAAAACTGAAACGGTCCGGGTCGTCTCATGAAACCCGTGTGGTCCGAGAAGATGCAAAGTAACGGACGCCAAACATTTCGGAGAAATTAGAGTATTATGATCAGACCGTCTGGTTCGTGAAGCGGCGGCAGATGCATCACTACGACCTGTCCAACTGTGTGCACAAGAGAGAAATGTACTGTTGTTGGTGGTCTCTGGTACCCCCATCCTCTCTGATATTTTCCGCCATTGATTTTAGGGGCTTGTCGACTGATTCTAATCATCGATTGACCACTTTTTTACTGACTTTTCTAGTTCATTGTATTCGGATTATTTAACTTCCGTGCAGTTAGTTTCTGTCATAAAATGAACAGCACCTACACTTGCAGCGACGGTAGTGCTTTCCAAGTTGTTGAGAGAGGACCGTTCTAATAGACAGGCAATTACCACTTTGCTCTGAAGCCCGTTCATGTTCTTCTTAGATGCCTCGAAGGTGGTTCGTTCAAATCGACCATGAAAAACCTTAAGTGTTTCAGTACTTGGGTCAGTAATGTCTTGGGGTGAATAAATGAAAGTACAATCTTTTATTTCATCACATTTGTATTGTGTATTTTTATGCAAATAACCACTATAGATGAGTGAAACAAAGTAAAGGGAAATAGATGATGATGATAATACATATTTGGGTTCCTTGGCTAAAGGCCTGTTGGACTGAAGTGAGTTGAACCGAGTGAAAAATGTTATGTTGTTGGGCTTCTGGTGGGCCCTTGTAATGTGGTCAGGTAAGTTTGGATATTGTCTCTACGGATTGTCGTGTCGTCTGCGCAGTTAAATGTAAAGTGTGGGGGGGGGGGATGGGGCAGGAGGAGGATTTGTGTTGTGTAAGCTCATGTTTATTTAATGTTATCATTTAACATGTGCAGATGAATTAGTTATATTTTTTTTTTCCCCATCATGCTGCTTCACAACAGCTTTTATGTTGAGCTAATGTCGTGCTGACGGCGAAACGAGGAATGCGATTTATGATTTGGATGTGAAGAGGTTAAGAAAAATGGTTTTTCCCCGAGTTCTGCAGAATTAAAAAAAAGGGGCGCTCTCGAAGTAAGCGGCGAGGTCCGACATGTGAGTCATCCTTTATGTTATGCTAGGCACTGAACGGATGCGAAGGTCTGGCTGTTCTGGGCTTTTACTGTTTTTTGTGTGGGTTGGGTATGAAAAGAGAAGTATGCAGAAACGGGAACACACCACTTCACTATCCTGTAGAGGAGTGGGGGCTCCCATGCAGACGGTCCTTTTCAATGGCATTGTGATATATATATATATATGTATATGTATGTGTGTGTACCATAGTGGAATTTAACTTTTTTTTTTTTTTTTCATCCATGATCAGAAATGAAGAGAACTTTAATTTTCCCAAATCTCATTCAGCCTCATATTATTTTGTTTTTCATCCAGGCGCCCTGCTGGCAGCTTTGACTGGATTCGGCCTCTGTTACATAACGCTGTCATTCCATGAATACCGTGAAACTGATTCTTTTTATTTTTTATTTATTTTTCCCCCGCTACATATTTGTCTTTAACCTCTTCCCATTCCTGTAAAATTTGCCGAAAACGCCTGTCCAAGGCATACCCAAAGTAAATTAATAGCTGTTCTAGAACCATTTGGAGTACATGCATGGTTTTGGTCTCGTTTGAAACACAGGTAACACTTCCAACAGTCAGAATCACTGTAAGTGCTACTGGTATTGAGTAATAGAAGTTTGAACACTGAAGTCGAAGGTTTTTATTTCCGTCTGAATATTCTTTTGCAATCAGATGCCTGCAGATGACTATAACTGGGACTTATGAACTGGAAAACACAATGGCACCACAGCATGAAGCCTTACCTAGTCCAAGTTCAAATTTGATAACAATACCACAGAAAATGAATATTTTACACATGTTTTTCCAAGGGTATGTCTAGGCGTTTTCCAAAAAAGGCTATTTGGAGACTCCAAAGGACCCTTGGTAACCATGGTCACATACCCAGGCTAAAAAGGCTACTAGTCTTGAAATCTTGGCTCTAATGAAAGGTGACACTGAGAGGTGTCCTATCCCATATCCAGATTCACTATCAGTATTGCTGACACAGAGTAACTGAAGCATAAACGCATCATAGTATTTACGCACGGACGCGCACTGAATTCGCACCAGCTGTTTGATATGCCAGCTCCTATTGGGTCAAGTGAAATGTCAATCTAAAGGGCAGAGTTCAGCCGCCATTTTGATACCAAGCTATCGGTATTGTTTACATGCGAACAGGAGTTACGAGTGAAAATACATAAATAATTAGGCATCTAATTTGAACTGATGCAACAGCAGTCCGAGGGTATTTATTGATGTAATAATGTGTTTTGGACAAAATAATTTACTGGATTGGATTGTCTGGACCTTTGCTAATGTAACAAGACCGTTTTTGTTGGAATATAATCGAATGGTGGATTACTATGAGGCTTCAAAGGTGAGTTGCCTCGATTTTGATTTTGTTTGTTGTCTGACAGAGGTGTCGATTGAACCTGCTGTTATCGTATCTTGAAATGGTTTGCATCAATCAAATCACAAGAATCTTAGCTTTCCAAAGATATGTTGCATCAGTACCTACCTATACAGAGCAGCTGTGTGCACAACACAAGTGGGCCTTTGGAATGCTAACAGGTTAAATCAAATATTTAGTACTTTTATTTTGGCGAGTCAATAGGCATTAAATATGTCGATGTCCTGCTTGCCGTCTGTACTGTTAAGAGTTAGTTGTGGCCCTCATCTGCTTGTATAATATACATGTATGCATTTCCTCCGGTGATCCCAATTACCTTTTTTCTAATTCTCATGCAGTGGCCTGGATCTCTTGAGAATCCAGGCCACTAAAAACCCTCTGTTAATATTCTTAGGGGGTGAGAGTCATTAACACCAAGACTCATGGCAGTGATATGCATTTGTGGATCTAGTCCAACGCAATTGGCAGACGCCTGTGATGCACATTGAGCGCCTCTTCGTGCCCATCGCCGCACAGCCAAAAGTCTCACACTAGTGCAGATTGTAAACCGCTTCCTAAATCATTCCATCTTCTTAACCTTAAACTGCTGACTTTGGCTAGTGAGGAAAAGTAACGTACCTAGTGCTAGGCTATGTACGTTACCTACCTAGCATATCTATCTATCTATCTATCTATCTATCTATCTATCTATCTATCTAGTTGATTATTATTTTTTCTCTCCAAAATAACAACTGTTTGAGAGAACACTGCTCGTATATGATATTTTAGTAGGCTTTAATTATTTTGAAATTCCACATCACAGGTCCTGATAGTCTTGAGTGAAACCGTGAGGTGGCGTACGGTCTTAAAGTCTTTTATTTTATTCATTATTTTTGGGGAAAAGTGTTCTAATTATTCACACAATGTAAAATCGTTTTTCCTGAAATACAGTTTGAAGGCAGTAGTTAATCATTTTTAAATGATCATTTATTCATATATTTAATATTTATTTATCCTTTCCTACATCCCCCGGAGAACAAGCCACAATTCATCGAGTGTATATCTATCGCCCGCCCCTAGAACTGACTGGATTCAGCTGTACAGCAGATGTCGGGAGCAGCGTTTTGTTTGTCCGCCTATGACAACATGCAGTTTCATTCCCTTGAACATAATTCCTGTGTGTGTGTGTGTGTGTGTGTGTGTGTGTGTGTGTGTGTGTGTGTGTGTGTGTGTGTGTGTGTGTGTGTGTGTGTGTGTGTGTGTGTGTGTGTGTGTGTGTATACGCGGCCGCCGAAACCAAGAGTGGTTATGTTTTCCGAAGACGTATGCTAGTTTACACAGGGAGGAAAAACAACCAAGCAACAAACAACGGCCACAAAAAGTCTAAACATAGATAATGATTTGTACTCCTTCTCTCTCCACTCTCTCTACACTCTCCCTCTCTGCTCACCATTGTGTGTGTGTGTCTGTGTGTGTCTGGCTGGGGAAAACGCAGCCTCTCGGGATTACACACACGCATAAATCCACGAATTCAGGTACCTTTGCAGCAGAAGAGGAGCGACCAAAACGTCTGCAAACTTTGCTCTGCGTGATTCCCTCCCTCAACCCGCTTATTTACAGCGGTGCCGGTCGCCGCGGAGTTGAAACTGCCACTCGAAAATCAGATTCTGCTTTCACATGTGGTGATTCAGGCCGCCCAGTAAAAAAACAAACAGCCGTCCCGTTTGACAGTCGCGTACTTTACGGCCTCACCAGAGACTCTATTCACAAATCCTGTTTTTCACCGTCGCTTGTACTTGCGATTACATGTTTGTGTTCCAATCGTGAAAATGTTCTGTTGGTGAGGCTTTTGAATGACTTTAAGGGTGTGTTATTGGTGGTCTTGCCTCAATTTTCCTTGTCTGCTTTAGTTTATTTTTTTTCTCTGTCTGCTTTTAAGTGTACCAGAAATGTCAAGAAAACCCTCCACGAGAGCGGTGGCAGACGGGACAATGGCTTCTTCAGTTGAAGGAATGAATGTCATTTGAAGGTCATAAGAAATTCACTTAACTGGGTTACCAGTAATGCCAGTAATGAGACTTTTCATACACAGAAAAGCATTACTTTAAAAAAAAAAAAAAAAAAAAAACTAGACATCAAGTGGTCGCCCACAATTTGTCACAACTGCATGTCCAAAAACAAAACCTTTGGAACGACTAATTTAATCAGACTCTTATTATACTGTAACTCATTTTCCCAGCATGCTGCTGAGTCAGCACAGCGACCTCCGTCTGCCGTCTGCCGACAGCACGGAGTCTTGAGCTTTGCTGTCAATTTTAGTTCTTTAAAAGAAAATAGAAATCTGAAATCGGCCAAGAAACTATCAGTTGGTGCATCTCTAGTTGTGTACAGCGCCAATAAAGTGTTCGGCCCACAACCCCGGGAAAGAGCTGTCGAGACGAGTCGTCTGACACAATGTCATCTTTGAGAGCGGCCGGCCTCGGAGACAAAAAATATTTCATCTTTAGAAGGAAAATGACTGGTGAAACAAAACAAAGTGGTGCATGTCATTCTAAAAGTTACTTGCGGCAGTAAGTATTTTTGAGCTCTGCTACTTTGATGTTTCCGTCAATGTTTTGGGTCTTCAATGAGATGGTGATCGAAAACCCTGCGTCTAGAATTACATGTTAACCAGCAGGGCTGTTTCTCCCCTACTTTGACCGCTATAGAATTCTTTTTTTTTTTTTTTTTTTCTTTTTAAAAAGCCCCCCACCCTCCAAAAAAACTGTACTTTTTGTTGTTGTTGCGCAACAAGCAAGGGTGCTGACAGGGACAAAGTAGGAGTTATCAAACCAGCCAAGGCTGAATCATGTCGCTCAGCAGCTTTCTCCCCAGGGGCCTCTTACACATACATGCGCTTGTAACACACACACACACACACACACACACACACACACACACACACACACACACACACACTCTCTAATTCAGACGTGTCCCGCTGTTTGCAATCTGCAGGAACCCCTCTAATCTAAGTGGTGGATCAAAGTAAACATGGATCTCGTGAGTGTTCTGAAGAGGAGACGGACATTTTATGTCAAATAAAACTGTTTATAGCATTCCTCATGCGCTCGTCTGTACCAAATAATAAATGATTAGTAGCTCAGTGCCTTGACTGTTGCAAACAAAAAACTGCTTTTGATACCTCTGCTATTTTTTTATTTTAATTATTTAGTACCCAAAAATTCTGAATTCTGGTGGTCTCATTTTGAATCCCTCTGGTTCTGTTCATATGGACAGAAGAACTATTTCTTTTCCTGTGTAGCCACCATGACTACGCGCGTACGAGTGTGCAATCCTAACCGGTTCGCCCGAGTTCGGATCTCCTTTACCTCCCGAAATCCGCCATTTCTGCTGCTCTGTCAAATGTTGAAGCAAATGTGGCTGCTCGTGACGGACAGACCTGCCCTCGGCACGTCAGCGATCACATCTCGCAAAAACCTGTGAAATTCACTTTAGCTTGGTGTTAGAATTTCAGCTTTGCCAACCGGGCTAAAAAAAAAGAAGAAGCAGCAGCAGCCTGAGCCTCCATTTGTATCAATTCTTCTAAGATAGATGTTTATGCTCAGCATTTATCCTCTTGTGGCTGATCTTCAACAGCAGACTGGCCCTCAATGGGCTCCTCTGAGAGACAGGAAATTAATCTTATCTCAGTCAGCTTTTCCCGTAGTCCTACACCATTGATTATTGACGCCAGGAGGCGAACTCTGTATATTCTAGAAAGCCCACCCTTATGACTAATGCATGGAAATGAGGGATAAACATCGGTGTCCTTTCGTTTTCTCTCTGTGCTCCTCTTGTTCCCCTTTTTTTTTTCCTCTCCATTTTTCTAATTCTAAAAGAACTTTAAAAACAACTCGTTCATACTATATTGTATATCATTTGGACACAGCGTTTATTTCCTCAACTTTTTTTTTTTTTTTTGTCAGCCTGTCCCATCGATTCTTGGAACAGAGGGGTGAGCGTGTTACGCACCGTGCCGATGCCTATGTTCTCATTTAAGTTCGGCTATGTTTTTATGTACAGGATGTGCCGGAGCTGGTAACTAGAAGAAGGGGGGAAGAGAGGGATGGAGCGGGGAGATGAGTCATTTTCTCTGTCAGACACTGTTGTTTTCCACCAAGCCCTGTTATTTTTGCTCATAAATGGATGCCAGGTAGTGGGTGGAAAGAGTCTTTTTTTTCTGTTTTCTTTCTGTTTTCACATTTGGTGTAATTTTATAATGGGGGCAGACTGTGGTTAAACTTTTGCTTGGACATGTCCCGACGTAACCCTCTTCTCCTCTTCTTCTTCTTTTTGCTGTTCGTTTTTTAACGTGGACCGAAACGTGTGTTGTGAAATCACCTGGCAATAGATGGAACTCTGCGGTCGGTTACATTCAAATGTTTGCAGTTGTTACAATGCTTCAGTGCATTTTTTTATTTACTAAAAGGCCGCCGTTGTCGCGAGCTGTGGCCCGCTGTGTAGTTTGTTTACTGCCCAACGTTGGCTGACCGCTGTTTGATGCTTCGAAGGACATCAAAGTGGTGTTCATTTGTGAAGACGTTTTGCTGAATAATATGTATAAATATCTTATTTTCTGCAAATGGTCGCGATGAAACAGAGCTTTTGTTTTGGCTTGATTGTAACAATTTGCCGAATAAATTTTATTGTGTTGTGTGTGTGTGTGTGTGTGTGTGTGTGTGTGTGTGTGTGTGTGTGTGTGGTTTACAATACAGGTGATAAGCCTGCACGCGGCGTTGCCGCCCAGGGCCGTGAAGTCATCTCTGCATTAGCAGCGTGTGCCACACAGCGTGCCAAATTGAAGGAAACGACACTCTCCCGGTTCAAACCGGCACTTTGCCACTCGGGTTTCGGAGCGCACGCTAAGGTCATCAAAATCCATGTACCGATAAGGGGCCAATTTCCCTGCTCCAACAGGTGCTACTGCAGAGTGAGGGAGACCTCCCATGAAGCACGACACACACACACACACAGTCCAGGGGAGAGGTGTAATTCAAACTTTAGGTTTGCCATTTTGTATTTTATGATGTGCACCTGATGTGGACATTAACTTGGAAAGGTAACCATAACATGGAATAAAAACACAAGTACAGATCAGCGGTCAGTGTTCAAAAGAGAACATAGTTTCAGGACACCGGACTCTATAAAACCTATTCATAATGTAATGACTCTTGGAGAGGAGGAATGCCCGTGAGTGAAGAAAAGACGAAAGTCTGACTTTCGGTGAGGACGGTCGCGCTGACGCAGGATCGCGACGAGGAAACCACTTTCTCATCCTCCCAAACTCTAGGGGGCAGTGTATCGGAGACACGCGTCTCCAGCATTGGTTGCGTAAAAGTGTTTCATTGTTTACAAAATGGCGAGCGCCTTCAGAATATGAAGTGATATTTTTCTCCACATCTCCCTTTCCCAACTTTTTTTTGGGCGGGGGGCCCCCAGCTTTCAGATACCGGTCTCATTAGTTCTTCCCATCTCGTCTGGCACAATTCCTCTTTTCTTAGTGTAGGTGAAATTTCACGCCAGGAAATTTTGGCCATCGATACTGGGGGTAACGCCAGAAAAGTGAACCGTACGATCTCACGGGAGACGGAGGGAATATTTAATTTAAGAGCTCTGCTGCTCTGTGCTTGATCGACAGACTGTGGCATCGAATATGCCAGCCTTAAAACCTCTTCTTCTTTTCTTTCTTTTCTTTTTTTTTTTTTTAACACATCTCCCACATTGAATAGGAAAGAATCAAGTAGCATTAGATTAGTGGCAGAATGTATTAAACTGAATCAGAGGACAGATGGGATGGAATTGAATTGGATAATAGGCGTTTGAATGGAAGCTTATGTCTTGTGTTTTGGATCTGAAGGATCTCTCTTCAAGGGGCCATTTGCACTCCGTTAATCTGCCCGTGAGAGTTTCTCCCTTATTTTATCACGGTGGCTGATCTCTGCCCCGGCCTGCTGCACTGTAACCACTTCTTTCCCGCCATGACTCGCCTCGAGATCGTGCGCCGGCCCTCGCACAGTGGAAGCCATTGTAGAGTTTGGCATTCATCGCCATTCATCCTGTTTTTTTAATCCGTAGTACTACGTTTCTGTTAGCAGTGCACCACTGTGACCGATTGTTCTGGATTTCCCAGGCGCAGCACGTGCATTGAAAGGCCTAAACATGACATCACAAATGACCTTCTCTAATGTGTATTTCTACAGTCCGCCCTTAACGACTCAATCATGTTCTACGGAGCAAATGGGATTTGCGTTGGCCGTTACCGTCGGCAGCTGATTCTGTGCTTGTCCATCACACGCCACACACACATACACGCATACATCATGTCAAACAGCTTGTATTACGTCATATATTTCTGCACTTACCTGTAAGCAGGGGATACATTTAGCGATTATTAAATCACGTCTTTCATTCCTTCCATTTGTCTCCTCTTAGTCATCTGAGTAGTCGCATTATTCTCACGGCTCACTTCACATAGTTCTTCAAGGACAACAACATAGTTTTCTTTGATCGGTTTATGGGCTTTGGATCGGGATATAGTTGCCTCAAATGGCTCATTTTTCATCTTCCTTTTTGAAGCGGTTGGATTCCTGTACCGCAGCTTTTAACTTTTGTGAGGTGTGAACTTTTAATTAGCCCCTTGTTGCATTTACTGTGTCCTCTCCTTTCTGACAATTGCATTGTAAAAAATAAAAGTACAGAATTTTCTTTTTTTTTTTTCTTTTTTTTTTTTTATACTTCAGATAGATATAAACTACAAACAATTGGGGGCGTGGGGGGGATACATGCATGTAAACTATCCATCTTTATTATTTCTTAAATCATCTTTGAAGAAAATTGCAGACTGCAGTGCGGAAACTATACTCAGGTGTCCGCGTGACCCCTTGCTTGGATTAGCAGGCATTAAATATCGAGGCCTTTGTGGTCACACATCAGTGTTTGTGGCGGCAATTCTGAACGTGACGCTTGACTACATTCTTTTATTTCTGCAGGATAGTGAAAGCATCTCATCCCATTTAACCTCCTGAACCCCAAAACCCGCCGGCGGGATGGAAAAGCATGTTTTCTTTGAACCAATCGCCAAAACACAACACCGTTCGTCACAGCCAGAAGCTGTAAAAACGGTCATAATCGTCCATTTTTCATCTTGCCGACGGCCCTTGAACACGTCATGTGTGACGAACGCCTTCGTCAGAAGAAGCAACCGAAACTAAGCTTCAATTTGTGGTCTGAGTAACAGTGTAAAATGTGACGAGTGAAAAACGCCCCCAAACTGCTGAGTGAAGAAGTAATGAGTGCATGACATCATTGTACTGAACTGCCTCTTAAACCCTACAGTCTGTGTCCTGCATCCCACTTAAAGAATCCATTGTCCATGTCCTACGTTCCCCTTTAAGTCTTTATTATGTCTTTCCCGCTCACGTCTTGATGTTCATGTCAGCGTTAATTTGTGCACGTGTAATGTATCCGTTCGCATTTGTAGCCACAGACCAGCTGTTTGACCTCAAAAGTTCGAAATCTGTCAACGGGGACTTTTCTTTCTTTTTTTTTTTTTTTTTTAATCACCTGCTACATCACAACAAAATGCATTATAATACTGGCAACAAAAATCTGGTCTGGTCCTGCACTTTCAACGGAAATGATGATGATGATGAGGAGCTGCTGGATTTTCAACTCGTCGGGCTCTTCTCCCTAAACAAGAGGCCCTTGAGCTTCAGAGCGCCTCGCCTTTTTGTCACGGCGTGCCAAGCCACATCAGGGAATGTGAACGAGCCTGTTTTCAAGTGCGTACTCAAGAGCCATCACTTCAGTGAGTTATAGCCTAACCCCCTCCTGCCCCCCCGACCCTGAACCGTGGCCCTCTATCACAATCACCTGGCTTTTATGAGGCGGTACGCTCTCACATCTGATAGCCCGCGTTTCTCTATAATCTTATGTTATCTATTTGTTTGTTTTTCCTTGTTTTACTGTCGTAAACACCGCGCAGAGCACGCTGGTAAATGCACTTCAGATTCCAGTGAACTTTGTGTGTGTTGGTGGAGGGGGGGTGGGAGCGTATTGATTTACACCTGCATACTTGGCAGTCTAGACTAGCTGGGAGGAGTTTCCCCACACAATACTGCGGTGGAAGATAGACTGATACATGGCCTAATATTGCTATTATAACTATTATTACCTGCTTGATGAAAGGTGCTGGCAGCTGTGCACGGGGGGGGGGATCAAGGCCCAGAATGACGGGAAACTGGAATCAGAAGAGAGGAATACACGGGAAGCACGTTTTGGTTTGGCGTTTGTGTGTAAATTATTGTGTTTTTTTTCTTGGGGGGTTTCGAGGAGGATTGCGGCGAGTTTGACAGCGCTTTGTGCTTCTCCATCTCTTCTCAAACCGCCGCCTGCTCCCCGCTGACACGGGGAAATGATACACAAAGGAATTCACCTTTCTGCCTCTTTTTGAGAGGATGAAGGAGGGTATGAATTAGAGTTGCATACCAAGCAGGCTTATCCTGTTCTTTTTGGCTGTTACGGTTCCCCGTACACAAATGGCCTACACACACACACACACACACACACACACACACACACACACACACACAGCGCACTAAGCTTGCAACTTGGTGGAGAACGGCGTCGGATTTCCCTCAAGTCCAGTTAACAAACGGATAATAATAAGCATCCTCCTAGTAAGTCATAATACAAAATGGAAACCAAAGCGTGCAAATAATGCTCGATAGAGATCGGATTATTTTCATTTTTTAAACCATGACGACTGCTTCTTCGCTGTAGTTCTTAAAGGGGATTTAACCATTCAATTCAACCACAGAAAATTAAAGTTCACCGTCCCATCAGGCAACACTCTGTTTTTCTACACATCAGAACCTCAGAGAGCTTTTCAGTGTTTTTATTTTTTTATTTTTTTTAATCATGCTCGTTATCACCATTTTAATAAATATTGTCACTGGAGATATGTTAATCATGTTGTCAGCATTTGTTATGTAGGGCTATCGAGCAAGTACGATCATTTCAAACAAGCCTGCTCAACATCTGTTTGGACACACACACACACACACACACACACACACACACACACACACACACACACACACACACACACACACACACACACACACACACACACACGAATAACCGTTAAGCATGAGCATGCTCATGTTCCGTCATTATCGCTCATCAAGATAAAGGTTTTTGTCTCCACACTGCTGTCACGTTCATGACAACGTAGCGTTTTCATTTATTGAGCTGTCTCGCACATGTAAACCTTTCTTTTTTTTACAATTTTAGTTCCTAAAAGGAAATGGACAGCAGGAGATGCCTCTGGGGAAGAGACGCTGTGGGCCTTCGTCTTAGCAGAGCAGCAGACTACAATTTCTGATATTTTAGGAATGCCACACAAACCTCAGCTAATCCTTTGATGCGACCGAAGGGAAACTATTTGCCGATGAGTTTGCTTCGGATGCTTAAAAAAAAAAAAAAAAAAAGACCGTTGTTGTCATTGCCGGTAAAGTGAGAGAAAAGTTCCTTCTGAGTTCTGTCTGACCGCATTACGCGCCTTATATTTCACTGAGCTAATATGTTAGTTAGTTTTGGACTGTTGCCTTTTTTTTTTTTGTGACGGAGATTTTTTGGCAGAAGGTAAAGACGAAATGGTTTTTACATGTTTTTTTTTTTCTTTTTCTAAAGGTGATGAAATCACAGGGACTCTCGCTTTGTGGACTGTCGCAAGTTTGATCAACAAAGGCAGTTGGATTTTGCGACACCGTAGTGGTATATCTGTGTACGGTAGGCCGCGGTATGCCAATACCAGTACAAGTGTTAGCGACACCAATGGAGTACTTCATTTGACATCCATCATGCATTCGCCCAGTTTTTCTTTAATGAAACTTTAAATCTCTCTTGCCGTCTCACTCGCTCTCTCAGTCAAAAGCCACGTTGATGTATGATGTATAGTGCATTAGATTTCCTAAGAAAAGCAGCAACACCCTTAAGTTTCTACTGACTTGCGTGTCATGTCAGTTGTCGTCATGTCAGGCTTTGGCATACTTAACCCTTTCATTAACTGCAGATTTTTTTCACAAAGCTAGTTTTTCAGTGTGTACCCATTTAATATACAGTATTTCAGTATACTGTATTAAAGCATTTAAAAAAAAAAAAATTAAATAAACAAAAAAGAAGCTTGGTACGTCACTGGATCTGGTATGGATTCATGACTGAAATCTTTGAATTTAAGCCAGACTAAATTTGTGACAAATCCCATTTCTCCTTCAGCAGACGAAGATGCAACAGAGTGTCTAGGTGGAGTTTGTCCATTGCCACCGGTTTTATTTAATACATCCAGAAGTATAACTCTCTAATCATGTCATCCTCCACATGTCCTTTCGTCTTCACTATGTCCTGATTTAAGATGGCTAATCTTTGGCTTGAGAAATTCACCTAAAGTTCTTTTTCCTGTAGCATTCCAATGTCTTTTGGCTTTCCCCCCCTCCCCTTTTTTTTTTTTTTTTTTTTTTTTTTTTTTTTTTTTTTTTTACTAACCTAAATGAGTCACCAGACCTGTTATCCACTTTATTATTCAGGTCATATGGCTCTGAAGGACTATCGCCACAGACGCCCAGCGTTCATAGTGCTGCGAGTACACAACTGGCCGTGGCCTCGCGCGTCGTTGCCTCAGCCGGTGACGGACAGTGACTTGACAAGACATTTTGTGTGGTTGAAGATCTTCGAGATTGCCACTTTAAGGCTCAGTCTTAGTTCTTTTGTTTTTAGTTTTTGGTTATTTCTCAGTAGTGGATTGATCTCGGGTTAGCATGGGAGTGATGTTTCAAAGCCGTAAGGCTTGGACTGGGTTAAGTATGGCTTAACTATACTGTCTTTGTTCATATGGACCATAATAGGGTTTGGCCGTCAGCCCAGCGTGTGCGTGCGTGCGTGTGTGCGTGTGTTCTTGGGAAAGCTCGTTGCGCAAAATAATGGGTAATCACCCATTTGCGGATTATTTTGTGTTTCAAGCCGGTTTCAACTGACAATCCGGCGGCCCTCAATGAAGTCTGTGTTTCAAAGGTGTAGTGCTGGCAAAAGATTTGAACGTTACCAATTTGCACAAGCATTGGCTAAGACACCGTCCTGCTATGGGAAGTCTAATATCATGTATTGATAAAAGCTTTAAAGCTCCACTAATCAATATTTTATCACTCGTATTGATTTAAATCATATAATCTACTAATATGGAATCCTGGTATGAGTGATATGCAACCACTAAAGGGTTTAATTTTCCCACAGACAAAGATGTGACTGCCAACCAAAATACACCCTCTCACACACACACATACAATACTTTAATTTGGATTGTACCATCATATAATACCAAATGTTGGACCCAGCTATGCTGATTGTTTTCAAGTATGGTATGAAGAAAGAAAAGAGTCATAAACTGGCTTCAATAGGTGGGGTGTGGCATCACCAAACTGCAGCAGTTATTTATCTAAAAAAAAAAATAAGAAATTCCAAATTGGCTGTAGTAAATGATGCATCAAAGGCCAGCCTCTCAGCATCTGAATTGAGCCATTGTGTTAAACGTCTCGCACTTATTTTTAAAATTTGACATTCTTGGAAAATGAACCAAATTATGTGGTCGCAAAAAAACAGCCTCATTGAGCTTTTATAACCTTTTTTTAAAAAAAAATTTATCACACTCCCTCGATTTGAATAGCATGACACGGAGAAGTGGTACATTGTTACTGTATTATACTGACTATTATGCAGGTTGAAGTTCAGAGAATCCTTCCTTCCTTGTTTCACGCTCTCTTCTTGTTTCCTTTCTCTGTCCTCCTTTCCTTCCTGCCTTTCAGACCTTCCTTCGTTTTTATTTCCCACCCCCCCCGCCCCCGCCCCTCCTCATTCCCCCTTCCTTAAACTCTTTCCTTGTGTCAGTGACAGCTTGTGCTATGTTTGTGGAGTTTGCCCTCGCCCTGCTGACCCCGATTATCAGGTTAACCATTAACTTTGAGGTTTCACCTTGGTGGCCCTTTGCCCCCCCCGCTCCTCGTCAACACTGACATAGCTACAGGCTCCGGTGTGTTTTTTTTTTTTTCCCTTTTTCTTTTGCTGCATTAAATGTGCAAGCTTCTGGCAGAAGAGCGAGGGAGAGAAATAAAAGGAAGTTATCGGTGTGGTGGCAGTAAACGGTCGAGGTGTAAAGGAAGAGAGAGAGAGGGTGCTTGGGAGCGTAGGGCGTATTGATGAATGTCCGAATCAGTGAGGCAGCTTGAGAGTTAAACCAGAGGGAAGGCAGGGCTCTGGACCTATGGGGGGGGGGGGATTTTGTCTGGACGAGTGTCGACCGTAAGCCGCCGTGTTTAGCTGCTGGGAGGAAAATGGAGTGAAAGGTCAGTGGCAGCTGCCAAGGCTGCTGGGTGTCCTCTTCTTTATCTTCGCTATTTATTCCCAGCAAGTCTGTTTATACCTCGGCAGGTTCCACCAAAAGGCAGCGGGAAGTCGATGTCAGTGATGTCTCCTCTTTTGACGTCAGTGGTCAAAGGTAATCATACACATGCTAGGCTAGGCGATGATTATATGCGGCGGGAAAACATTTTCTCTTCACTTGTTGATGGTTTTTTTTTTATATTGGAGTCGTAAACCTGTTCTTCATGAGTAATGCATGACTCATGACAGGATGTGCCAGAAAATGAATTTCTTGCGTACTCTAATGCACCATGTTCTGTTATGATTACTTTGTTGTCCAATTAGATCAGCATAAAAAACAGGACGAGAAACGGGACAACAAAACATAATTAAATATAGATAATTTTTTTATTTCTGGGAATAGTAAGTAAGCAGTTACTAGACCCCTTCCGGCTAATTCGATGGGCGTTTGCCTTTTAGTTGTTTACAATGGTGCAATATTTGTTTTGGAGTCCCCTATGAATTAGGCCTAATTGGTTGAGCAACCAATAGCCTGACAAGGAAAGCAACTTTTTTAATTTACATGATGCTGTATTCACTAATTTGAGAAAACAGTCTAATGTTATCTTTATATACAGTGTCTATGCTCTCCATAGCAACCATGACCAGAGCCGGGAGGTGTCCTATCCAGCCAATGAGGTCCATGGCCGTCATACTGTGCTGGTCAGGATTACTGTTGGCCCCTCTTAGTCCACAGGTCTGGTGGGTGGGAGATGGGCGTTGATGAAATAAGACGATAGAATCCTTTAGAAGGTACCATTGCATTTTCAAGCAAACGATACCAACATTTAAAAAAACAAAACAGATGAGCTGCAGACGATTTTGTTTCATCAGGTAACGCACAGTAAATTTACTTTGCAGCTCAGTGTGTTTGTCTTTTAAAACTGGTGCTGAGATTTTGGTTGTGACTTTTGTAGAAAACCAATGTTTTCTCGTTTCCTCTTTTGAGTGTCCTTTACCGTAATTAGAGCAGGTCAGTAGAGCGTACTAGTAAAGAGTGTTTATGTACTTTATTTTGTGTTCCCCTCGTGAAAAGAGCACACACACACACACACACACACACACACACACACACATACATACATACATACATACATACATACATACATACATACATACACATACACACAGAAACTCTGTCCTGACAGCTGGATGAATGCTCAGGCAGCTTCTTCTTTTTCTCTGAGGCTGCCACGACTGTCCCCTTTCCCTTCGGTTGCTAACGAGCCGGAGCAGGAAGCGGGGGAATCTCTCAGAGAAAACCACTTGTAGTTTATCTTCGTGTTGGCAGCACATATTTAGCTTGGAGTTGAGCGTGCGTGTGTGCACGCTCAACTCATTTTGTGCAACGGTGGGGGGCTGGGAGGCTGGGAGGAGGGTTGTTTCCAGAGGAGGGACCCTTTTTACATTATGGTACTTTTATTTACCCTACAATCCCAGGAAGTGACTCAGTTTTGAAGCAGGGCTACCCGTGGTGGGGCATTGTGACATACTGTAAGGCGTCTGATCTGAATGAACGAATGAACGAATGAACGAATGAACGAATGAATGAATGAATGAATGAATGAATGCTGCCATTGAACACAAGGAAGAACAGGAACAGTTAGTTACTTTGACTCTGATCAGGAAAAAAAAGTGAATTTTGCAGCCTTCATCAATGTCGTCTTTTTTTCTTCTTTTTTTTTTTTTTAAGTAACAATTAAAGGTACAAGTGACAGCATCCGTTGTAACGATGGAAAAAACGGCATTTAAGCCGTCATTGTGTTGACTCATAATCAGCCTGTGTGTGCGCGCGGCTCGGTTGCACATGTCACGGCTGGATTTTTTTTTTTCATTTAAAAATAAATAATAATAATCTGCACGACATGACCACCAGTCAATCAGCTGGCGTCCCCTTTTTGTCCTTTTTTTTTTTTTTTGTCCTCGGCCATGCATCGATCTCCCATGACGAGTGAGCCTCGGCTCCTCTGACACGTCTCTCCGTCCCTGCGAGCTATTGATCCGTTACATTCAGCGTAATTAAAGGCGGTGTAAACACATACCCGGAGTACACAGGTAGGGCGGCGCAGTGCACCACCCTCCTGTGGTTGGACTTCTGCCCAGAACACTTGTCTCTCTCGGCACGTGCACTCCGTACGCGGGACATTTTCAGCCTCGGCCCCTCAAGCCCTCACAATTAAGCTGTCGGGGGGGGGGGCTGGGCGGATCACGTGCCCCCCCCGACCAAAGACCTCTTGCCACACACATCCATCACGAGGAAGCGGCTGGAAACGAAGATTTCCCCGACCATCGCGCTTTTTTAGATTTCTTTCTTTTTTTTTTCTTTTTTTTTTTTGCAAACACGTGACATTTCAGCCCTTGAAGAAAAGCCACTTAGTGTGTAATGGAGATAATCTATCAGAATTGTCTTCCCTTTTATTATTATACTTGCTTGCCTTTTCATTTTCTTACACCTGTGTTTCTTCAACCACATGTACTTTCTGACTATATTTCTTGTTTCCTTCACCAGCCTTTTTCTTTTTTTTCTCTCTCTGCTTCTTTTTCTTTCCTCCTTTACCCCTTCAATCCCTCTCTATTTCACGTTCTCTTTTCATTCCTCAGTTCCCGCCTTATTTTCCCCCGTTTTTTTCATTACTTCATTCCTTTCTTTACAAGCTCCCCTCTGTCTCTGTCTCTCTCTCTCTCTCTCTCTCTCTCTCTCTGTCTCTCTCTCTCTGTCTCTCTCTCTCTCTTTCTCTCTTTCTGGCTGTCGGTCCGCCAGCCTGTTTCGTTTTCATCCTCTGCCTGAAAAACAAGGTCTAAAGTTCAAAGCTGCTGTTGTGGTTCGGCGGCAGGAGAGGGAGCACAAAAGGGGGGCCGGGCCCCCGCCGGGTCGAAGCAGATTTGAATATCATCTGAAATGGATGGAATAATAGATGGATTTAATAGAATCAGACGCCGCATTTCAATTTTGGTACACTCGAGCGCTCGTGAGTTAGATGGACAAAGCCGATCAATTACTCATACTTTTTACTTTTTGTCAAACGGTGAATTTGTCCCAATCCTAAATCAACCGTTCTCAAAGTGGAGACTGGTGAGATGAGGGAATTAAAAAATGTCTTCTCTGATGTGTGTATGTTGTACACGTGTGTGCATATGCATGTCAGACACCTTGTCTTGTGATTGTAATGCATTCAGAAGTTGCCACACTCTGACTAGGCTCGGGGAAGTAGATGCTAGGAGAGGAGTCGCTGAAGGTGATGTTCAAGGGGATAGGGAGCACAAATCTAGCCTAAAGCCTATGCCGTGAATATAACTGTTTTTGTGTGTGCGTGTGCGCCCTGTTCTTCTTGGTGCTTTTAATCTGATTAGTGAGGGAGATGCAGTATACTTTGACAGGCCGGTCGTTTCCGTGCTCCCGCCTCCTGCCACCGCTTGCTGTACGCGCACGGTGCTCGAGATTTAATGTCCTTAACGTATTATTCGTTTGCATAGCTGGGTTGTTCCCACGTTGGAATCTGTGCGAGTTTCAAACGGAGGTAAGTGTGTGCCTCCACCTGCACCATTAATAAAGAGAGGGAGAGCACCAGGGTGGCCACCTGCATTTATCCCAGCTCAGCTTTCTTCAGCCCCTGTTATTATAGTGCCTGTATAAAACACACACACACTTATTTGTAGATATGCTGGCACACCATACAGGCAATTAGCAGCTCCTTCAGCACTTTTCGTGTGTGTGTGTGTGTGTGTGTGTGTGTGAGTGTGAGAGTGAGATGCACACTGTGCTACATGTGCACCAGAGTACGTCAGGGATGTTAATAATTCAATGATCACTGACTGTTGAGCGTTCGATAGACTGAACGACATTACTGTGAAACTCTTAATGTGCAGCTGCGTCCTCAAAACCCAACATTATTGGAGCATTTTTGGGATGAGATAATTGATTATTTCATAATTACACAGCGGCTGATTGCGCTTCAGATGTTTGACTTTGTCGCTGCAGCTGCAATTATCACCAAATTGTCACCACATTGTCACCAAAGTTCTCAAAACGACGATAAAAAGGTAATTTCCAGCATGTAACGCCTTCAGAATGTTCTCAACCATCTGGACACTGAAACTCTGAAACAGCTCACAGAGTCTGTATATCCCTTTCTGGATAACTACAGAGATATTTCTTTTTTTTTTTTTTCCTTCTTCTTTTCTTTTCTTCTGAATAGGTCAGAAAACAAACATACAACATCATCTCTCGGGTTTGAAACGCATTGTGTCGGTTGCAGACAAAGATCTTACTGGAATCCATCACGAAGGGTTTGATCACATGTAGACAGATGCCTACTTAACCAAATTGGTCGAAAACGAGGGCCACTCAATTAGTTAGTGTGTGCATCTGTGCGCGTGCATGTGTCAGGAGGGTGTGCCGCGTACTGACCAATCGCATCAGTCCCTCTGTGTAGTATACTCCTGCAGCCAATTGGGACCCTCCATTAGTATCTTTCAAAAAACACAAATGAACCCCCCTCCCCCTTACAAACATACATATGTTTGCCAGTTCATCAGGTTGACTAGCTGAAACTAATGTATACAGCATTCCTGCAATAAACTCTGCTCTTGTGAAGGTCAAAACGTTCAGTAGACTGCTTTAGAGAGGAGTTGGAGGATGTGGTTTGTTAAACAGAGAGGTGTTTCTGTTATTCACAAACATAACTAGCGGATTGTTCCACTAAATCCAAATATGACTATTATGTTCATCCTGTCCGAGATTAGAGGGACTTGGGACATACCTTTGGACTCTTTTTCTAATCTGTCGGGTACCAACTCAGAGAGTATAAAACAAAACCCCACTCAAAAAACCCTCTGACTTTGATCTTTGTGTCCCCCATTGAGGTTTGGACCAAAAGTATTTAGTTTGGGTGCCTCTACTCCTCTGTAATCTCCTCTGTAATTTCTTAATTTACCTCTCATGAGGCTTAACGTAGCCAAATGGGAATCAAATGCCTGACCTTTTTTTTAAAACAGGATGTCGCTCATCTCACTGTCTAGACCAGTAAGCAAGTCCAAACCAAAGATGAGGGAGCCGTGTGTGTGTGTGTGCGTGCGTGCGTGCGTGCGTGGCGCCCCGTCCCTGCTGCCTGTTTTTGTTGCATTGTACTGGACTGTGGCATTTATGGCGGTTAGCTGCTAGTGAGGCCCACTGCGAGGCAGCTGGTGGTAAAAGTAGGCCATGCGCCCTGTTGTGCCGCCTATAGAGTGAACCCCTCTCTACGCAACAGATTCGACTTCCTATGGTACCCTCCTATACTGGGCCGTATGCAGGACCGGGCTGTACTGCGTTACCGCTGGGCTTTGAAGAGAAACTATGTAGAAAGGAGAGAGTCACTCGGGCCTGACATTCCCATGAAGTACAGCCCACCTGAGGGAGCAGAGGAAGAGGAGGCTCCTTCCTCTTCCGCTCCGCGTCTGAATGTCAACAGTAAAATCGAATCAATGACAGTACAGTACGCTTGTAATCAAAATAGCAGATCTTAAACTGCGATATATTCACGGTTCTCTTCACAGCTCTTCGAAATACCAAATATCCACAGTCGGAGCAGATGACACAAAAGTCAACTCTTTTTTTCTGTGTAAGCAGACGGCGGGGTCCTCTTTCAGACAATGGCGGGACCTTATTGATCCCTGCGGGGAAGTTGTCCTTTCTCTTGCCACCTCCACAGGGAGGTCAGAGGTCAGGGTCAGCTGTGGAGCAGCAGCCCTACAGCTGGTAGGGGTGTGGAGGGGAGGGGGGGGGGGCTTAGTAGTTCAGGGACACTTGTGCAGTGTTGACTCTCGCTGGAATAGTGGTGTGAATCCGGGTCCTCAGTCTAGGGATGATCTCTTTTAACCTTTTTGTTTTTTCTTTCTTTTCTTTTTTTAATGCTTCCCTGTCGCCAAGTTCAAACCACTTCAGCAGCACTTAGCCGCTCTGTAAACATGCGCTCTGAAAGCTGGGAAAGGCTCCAGTCAAACAAGAACACTCAACCGAGCATTCATGATACGAGGGTTTGCGCATATTGACAAAGAAGCTTTAGCATGTTTGACCTACCCACTGGGCCAGGCATTTATTTAGTATTTGAATTAGCATCGTAGGACTTCACCGGCCATCAAAATGCAACTTTGACACCCCCGTCCCCCCTGTCCCCCCCCTCGAAGGATCTGTTTGATCGGCCTGTGGTTTCTTGAAAGCCTCCCTCGGGTCGCGCAAACAAGCATGCTCGGGTCAAGGCCACCAGATGCGCGTTAATTACCCGGCTCGGGCTCAGTGTCGTAGTGACAAAATGCTCAATCAAGGTGATGATATTTGATGGTACTGGTGCTGGTTAATCAATACATTGAGTCCACCGCACGCTCCATTTAACCGAGAGCCCCTCGAGCTGGCAGTCCAAGGCTACCTTGGGGTTTCTTGCACAACAGAGGGGGCATACTAATTCTTATTATGACACGTTCCGCCTTCCTCCTCCCCGGTCAGGTGGTCTTGTCGGTTTTTGTTTTTTTAAGTGGGGGTCTGTGTAGGTTCTGCAAACGGGAACTTCAGATTTACGATAGAAGGGAAGCCAAAAAAACGCGGCGCGGCAGTTCGACTGTTCCTCCAAGAGGCACAGAGGAGGTGAAGGAGAGGCACAGAGGAGGTGAAGGAGAGGCACAGAGGAGGTGAAGGAGAAAAGGGCCGCGGACAGAAAGCCACAAGAGAGCCATGTGACGCTCTTTGAAGTGTGTGTGAGTGTGAGTGTGTAAGTAAATGTGGTCCTTGAGAGTCCCACCGGAGCAGGGCCTACCATGGAGGTGGGTTTGAGTACTTTGCCAGGTGTTTGTATTTCGGTACTATTTTTCATCTGCGATGGCGGGGCTACACGGTGGTGTAGTGGCCAGCACTATCACCTCACAGCAAGAAGGGCCCGGGTTCGGTTCCCGGTCTGGGCGTTTTTTCTGTGTGGAGTTTGCATGTTCTCCCTCTCTTGTCCTGAATACTTGTCTGTCTCTATATGTCCAGGGTGAACCCTGCCTTCGCCCAATGTCAGCTGGGATCGGCTCCACCCTAAATAGGATAAGCGGTTCGGATAATGGATGGATGGCGTCGCAAACCGTGCAAGATGCAGTCGCACGAAACGCTGTGTGTGTGTATGAGATGAAAATGATGGTCAAGTTTGAAGATGGGTGTGGTCTGGGCAAAGGTGCCAGGAAGTAGGGGGGTTCCTACCCCTCTACTAGGAGGAAGCCCAACTTTACTCCCATGGCACAATTTGTCGGCGTGGCTTTGGGTCTCTAGTTATCTTTTATTTTATGTTATCTTTTATTTTATTTATTATCTTCTTTTTGGGGGTGGGGGGGCATTTTTGCCTTTATTCGACAGATGAGAAATGGGGGAGAAAGACAGAGGGTGTGACATGCAACAAAGGAAGTTACGGTTCAATGTGCTGCAACCACTCTGCTGAACAAGATCCTCCTTTTTATCTGTATACATTTTATTTATTTATATTTTTTCCCCTCATAACTCGTTTTGTAATCTCGTGTTCGTTGACCAGTATTTGCATTATTACAGGCAGTGAAAGCAAAGTTAAATCCTCCTTTTTATTATCGTCATTAATGTGAAGTAGGAAAGTGTAGATCTTATTTTATGCCCGTTTTCAAGTCTATTCTGCGTTGCATGATTCATTTGAAACACACACACACACACACACACACACACACACACACACACACACACACACACACACACACACATTTTTACAATAAACTTTACAGGTGTACCGGAGCATTGCATTGGCCATTACAGGCTGGTCCCACTGTATAATGGCTGTAATTATGTTTGAGGGCTCGAACGGCTTCACTGTTGAACAGGCTCGGCTGTGTTTTTGATGCATTTTCTGAATTGCATACTCCTTTTTGTGTGGAAACAAAAACAAACTAGTCTCCCTGAGTGAGTAATGCCAAATATCCTCCAGTGAATGTTTCTTTCGCACGCTGCGTGGTGATGGGGTCCTAATGGTCCGCCTCACGGGACCAAGTGTTTACGTGTTATGAGGGGGTTTATGCATTTTAACGCGATGAAATGGCACTCAGCTGTTGCACTGCTCGCTGCTCGGGCGAGGGAAATAACCTCAGCATCAGCGAAAACAGACAGAGCGGGCTCTGCTGTAATCCGGCCTGATTATCCCGCTCACTAAATGTTTCATCTGTTGACATTGGATGGCACTTGTAGCCGACTCTGCACAGCTCTCAGAAGCAACATGGACAAATGTGTTTACAGCTACAGAGGATAGAGAGTGAGATAAGTGAAGAGGGAGGAAGAGAGGAAAAGCAAAGGGAAGAGAGGGGAAGGGCGAAGATACTTGGGATGGGATGGCTGGCAATGATGCAGAAACTGTTGTTGCCATGAAACTGGAAATTTGACATGGGCACAAGGCTTGTCATAATAATTTTTATTTTTTTGGGACGTTTTATTGTTGCTGCGATAAACGATATTATTGTAATTTTAAGACCATTTCATGGCACTGGTATGATGATAGTATAAAAGCATAATAATTCAAGTATACCCTTTTGAGAATATTCAGACATTGGAATTGTCAAAGGAAACATTTAAATATCCTAAATAAAACATAATAAAATATAACCACACAACCAAAACAATGAATAAAATGGACTCTCAAGCTCTGTTAACATAAATAGGCAACGTCTGTGCATTGCCCAAGTCTTGCAGGGGAACCCTGCAGTTAATTCTGGCATCATGTTGGCAAACATGTTGGTGACGTTAAACAAACACGCAAGGGGTATATGGAGGTCAACAAAAATGACCATGCTCCTACTAAGGTACATATGTTGTACACTAAGTCAGTAACGTAAATAGGATTCAAGGTCATGGCCATACATTATGGGATAAGTAGATAATGTAAAAAATGATCAGGGTCAGGTCCCGACATCACGCGACGAGTCAATAACGTAAAAATGATTGAGGTCATCTCCATATGTCACGCGATAAGGTAATATCCATAAATCGGTCGTGTCCATATTTCGTACGATAAGTCAATATAATTCTCATTGTGACGGGCCTCATGAGTACCAGTGTTTCTCAGCTGAAAAGTGAATGCTTCTGCAGTGCAATGTTTAACAAGTTAAAATTGATGGAATGTTTTCTGCGTTTGTTATGCTTTCAGTTATTTGATTCCAAACATTGTATTCCAGGTCTGAGATCCAGACTCTGTGTATGACAGCCTGTTCTGTTCTACTTTCTGGTACCAGGCTGCACATACACACCCTCAGGACACGACTTTGAAGGGAGAATTAATCTTGTGCTTTTCATTTCGTCAAACTTGGTAAACCTCTTGACTGTTTGAACACTGAAAAACAGACTTTTGCGGTCTTTCGCAACACTATTGACGCAGCATTGGATTTTGTTATTCCGTCAACACCAGCGAGGACTGTAGGTCCAGTGAGTGATGGAGCACGAGGCTGTAGCAGGGGATACGAGGTTAACAGTGGAGGGCTGGCTTGACAACAACAACAGCAACAACAACATCAACAACGACACAGTTCCACTTCTACATTGAAA
Organism: Ophiodon elongatus; assembly: GCA_016806645.1. Taxonomy (NCBI): domain Eukaryota; kingdom Metazoa; phylum Chordata; class Actinopteri; order Perciformes; family Hexagrammidae; genus Ophiodon; species Ophiodon elongatus. The sequence goes on along the minus strand of JACSYO010001999.1, from coordinate 1,770,445 downwards.
ACAAACCAGCTGGCTAACCGTGACCCTCGGGAGTCAAGGAGGAAGATGATGTGTGGAGAGACTCTTCTGTCATGTAGGGACCCCAAAAAAACAACACATTCTACATCCTGATACTTAGACCATGCATTTGAACGGACTAGTAGTTCGGGTAAAAGAACTATATCACACATTTCTGTTTTTATCTGCCTAATATTTAAATAATGATTCCTTTTGAACATGACAATCTAAAAATGACATGTGTGTACACCCATTGTGCAATACAGCTATTTACTTATAGTTACGAGATGAGCTGAGTCATTGTTAAATTTTCACAGTGGTATATCTACTTCCCTGCACTAACCAGATAATAAAACAAGAGGCTTAGAGGGATTGTTTGGGTGCTTTTGAAGTGGAATTTTTACGAGGTCCTTATCCATCGTCGGTCAGTGTATTACTTACAGTAGTTGGCAGTCGGCACAGCTCCAGTTATCTGGAACAGACAGGAGAACCAGCTCGGGAGCAAAGCGATGCTCTGCTGTGGACCGCGGGAGGGGCAGGCAGCAAAACCTATTCATCCACCTAAAAGATTCAATTGCGGTTTAAGTGTACGCTGTATAAGAATATTAAATAGGATATTGTCACCAAAATAGGATATTGCCAGCAGGCAGACCTTTCTGACGGGGAACTGTCCTCTTGAGAAAAACGGTTATTTTAACCTGCAGATACGGGCGTTTGCTGGTCTACCGCTACCTCAGTCAGTTTGTTTATTTGTGTGATTTTAAAAAAAAAAGAAAAGAAGAAAAAAGTGTGGTTTTTTTTTTTGTTTTTTTTAAAGGGTCAGTCTGGATTCATAAAAATCACACGATAACACATACAAACTAAGTGATCGAGACAGCTTAAAATATCTGATTTAGTCAATGGCGTCTCGTGGCTTAGGTAGGAGAACATGGATGGATCAAACGGCTTCAGTTCCACAATCGGAAAGCGCTGCCGATAACACAGTGAACATATTCTAAATACAGTGTACACTTAAACTGATATATATATTTTTTTTTTCTTTCTTTTTCTTTTTTTTTTTCTAGGTGGCTAAATTACGTTTTGCTGCTGCCCCCATCCACAGCAGTACACTGCTCTGCTCCAGTGCTGGTACTCCTGCCTGCTTCTCCAAACTGGGGGCGCGCCGACCGCCATCTACTGAAGGTAACACGCTGACTCTGGATAAGTACCCCATAAAACCCCACTTCAAAACCCCTGAACGATCCCCTTTTTAAGGGTACACATAACTAGAATAAAACTACGGTTTACTTCCATTAACAAGCAAAGGATGTCATATGTCATTAGGTATTATAGATAACTGGCAACTCGTAATCATAATCGGTTCCGTCTTGTTGTCTTCCTCGTGCACAGAGATGATCCGAGCTTCGCGGTGCGAGACGTTTGATAAATCCCATTTTCCCAGCGTCGACACATGCACTTTTAATGAGCATGGATCCGCAAAGAATCCATTATACACGGCAGCGGTCTGTTTTTTGTTCTGGCAACACTGCCTCCCAATTCAATTCACTTTGTTTTGTTGGCATGGACGTCAAATTAAATGATACCCGAGCATCCAAATAAACATGAAAATTGAGTAAACCAATATAAATAAACAGCCCAATCTGGGTTTAGTGAGAGCAGCTCCGATAACGGGAGCTCTCGGGACGTCTCTTGGTTAATGCTCGGAGAAATAAATCTCATAGCCTGTGAAATGTTTAGAGGTGACTGTTGCACTACAATATTGCCAAATAATTAAAAAAAACTCCTCTAAAGTATATGACGGATAAATTATAAACCAGGACACACTCTGATTCCCTGTAATGATCGTACAAAGACGCTACATTTCCATCCCTGAATGCTGCCTCTTAGGAGGTTAAAGAGAAGAAAAAAAGAGGATTATGATGAACTCATGGATTTGCCCTCTCAGAGTAGGTCCTTTCTCTTTCCACCTCCACAGGGATATATATCTATATAAATATATATAGATCTATCTATCTATCTATCTATCGAAAAAAAGTTTAAGCATGAGGGTAAAAAAAAAAAAGAGCATGACTTGTTAAAGTGTTAGGGCGAGAGGGAACCACCTGTCAGTCTGGCAGCTTACATGCCTGCCCCCTGTTCTCTCTTCGCCAACTAATCATGCTGACTGTAAATAAATAAAGAGGCTAATTAACAAGGCAGCGTTACAAATGAGAAGCCAGCGAGGGAAAGCACGTAAAGGATGAAAACAAATGTGATCGAGCGAGGTTATTAAAGGAGAAATAACAATGGGGTCGTTAATTACAGACCTGGATCCCACTGGTGCTGTTGTTCACCGGCACCGCCGATGACACTGTGGGGGTTTGTTTTGGTGTTGTTTTTGCCGACCCGTTTAGGTGTTTTTGACACGTCGTCTCTCCATTTCACCCTCTCCATCTTTTTCATTATTCACCTGTTGCTGCTTCAGAAAAAAGAAAAACACCCAGCTGTTTTTGGGACATGGTGACTAATGGTGTGTGTCTTGTTGTTGTGCCCGTTGAGGTACTTCTCCCACCCCCACCCACCCACCGAGATGCACACTGTATCACACTTGCACGCAAGCCCCCGTGCTTGCATGTGAGACACACACACTCACTCACTCACTCACTCACAGGCACTCACTCACCACCTCACTCACTCACTCACCACCACCACAGGCACACTCACTCACTCACTCACTCACTCACAGGCACACTCACTCACTCACTCACTCACAGGCACACTCACTCACTCACTCACAGGTACACTCACTCACTCACTCACTCACTCACAGGTACACACACACACACACTCACAGGTACACACACACACACACACACACACACACTCACAGGTACACACACTCACAGGTACACTCACACACACTCACAGGTACACACACACACACACTCACACACACTCACAGGTACACTCACACACACTCCCACACACTCACAGGTACACACACACTCACACACACTCACAGGTACACACAAACCTGGCAAAGATCCTCATCGTGCATTAAAGCAATACTCCACCTGCTTTGAAGTGTGCGCGTGTTAACGCGTATCTGGCCTTCCCTGCCGTGTGGTGCGTCCTGGGTAATGGGGCCGATGGCTTCGCAGCCAGCGGCTCCTGGCTCTGTCCGTGTGCTCTTTGTTTTTCCCCGGGAAGTGGCGCTCAAGTTTAACCTCGCCAAGATGTAATGAGAGCTAATGGAGTCCGACTATGTTTGTCTCCATCCTTCACTTACTCACCTGTCTCCCCGCTTCTCCTTCATCATCTCCCCCCCCCACCCCCTCGCCCGCTCCTCCTATCTCTTTGTCCTCGTTTGACTCTACCCGAGTCCTACTTCTACGCATGGCAACTCCCCACAGGCTATATTCTGTAGCCACCACGTGACTGTGCTTTCACGCTGTGCCTAAGTTCATTGCATGCGCCCCCCACCCCCTCCCCTTTTTGTCCTCATTTCGTTGTCTTCCCCTCACATGACCTCTCCCTCTCTCACACATGGAGTAGAGTTTGTCCACAGGCACAGATCTCTGTTTAAGCTTAGCGATACCAAGAGCCTACTAGCCATATGTTTGGTGTATTGGACATTTTCACCTCTTTGTTGTATTTTGTCTTTTCCTTTGTGTATTCGACACAGCTGTTTGTTTTTTCTCCCTCTTTCTTTCAAACTAATATACATTCAGGTCGTTTCAGATTCTAGTATTGGCTCGTATTGATATATGTTAAAACACAGTTTACTGCTTGCTGGTGTCGCACGAGTCCGAGAAGATGAATTGAACGGAAGTCTGAATTTAAGCCCTTAAATACACAACGAAAATGACCTCATTGTTATTCTTATTCGCCACATTGTTGAAAACAGTTTGGGATTTTTAATTGTACCCTCATCCTGTGACCATAAAACCAAACCGATAAAGCCGTCACTCATTTTTAAGTAATCCCTCTGCCCTTGCTATCAAAACAACCAGCGTTGCTCTCGCTCTCATGTTTTTGTTATCCTGCAATAAAAACGAGTTTTAACAGAAATTACATCATATTAGGGAAGTAAGGAAGCCGATTCATTTAGCCTTTTTGTTTTTTAAATTAAAGACTAACAATTAGCTTCTTTCCTCTGGCTGTCTCCTCAACTCATCCCCCATCATGAAAAATACTATTTTTTTTCCGTCCGTTGCATAAAAAGACGTAAACTTGTGCAACCCCATGTTTGCAGAACCACAACAAAATTAACCTTGAAAAGTACAAAAAGTACCTGGTCCACTTTCATGTGGTGTTCCTTCATTAGCTTTATTCAGTACAATTTTAATAAATGGGATTCCTCGGTAGCGCCGAATGGTGCAAATGATACCCATCTCTCCTCGTTTCCAGTCTGGATGGCGTCTCATCAGCATGCTCATTAAGATATAAGTGAAGACCCCGGCCGAGGGTCGGTCCTGTGTGACCATATTATACACACTCCGTACGGGCCAGCACCTGAACCCACCGGTCGGACCTACAATAACACGCAGTGTTCCTCTCCTCTCCTCTCCTTAAAGTATCCCCATCACTCCAATCAGACTTCAAACAAAGGATCTGTCTGTACAGATTGATATGGATTAGTTTTCTCAAAGGTGTGTGTTACTCCACTGCTGTTTATTTCATAGGGGACGGGCCAGATGGTGCGAATGTGGAAAAATTAGCACTTTTCATCTTGGCCGCATTAAACGTCATTTCTTAGCCTTTGGCAAACAGCCCCTTCTTCCTGTCGGTTTCTCTTTCCCATTACCATTGATTTCATCATGATTGTTAATATTCTGTGTGTGTGTGTGTGTGTGTGTGTGTGTGTGTGTGTGTGTGTGTGTGTGTGTGTGTGTGTGTGTGTGTGTGTGTGTGTGTGTGTGTGTGTGTGTGTGTGTGTGTGTGTGTGTGTGTGTGCGCTGACTCACTCGGCCAATAGCTGCGAGAGTCCGAGCGCGGCTGTCAATGCCGTTTGCTGAATATGCTAATAGCCTGACACCTGTTAGTATAAGAAGAGGAAAACACACATCTCCCCATCAAACACACACAACACGCAAGCAGAGGACCAAAAACAGATTTTGAAGCTTTTTTTGTTCTGTTCTGTGCAGTGATGGAGCCCATGACGGTGACGACGTCGGCGGTCGGACCCGATGAGTTCGACCGCAACGCCCCGCGGATCTGTGGCGTGTGCGGTGACAAGGCCACCGGCTTCCACTTCAACGCCATGACGTGCGAAGGCTGCAAGGGTTTCTTCAGGTGCGTGCCGACCCCCTCCCCCCGTGTTGAGAATCGTGTGTTCGTGTTGTTTATGTGGGTTTCTCAGTGTTCGATGGTGTGCCGTTGTCTGTCGTGAGGTGTTATTAGCTGCCTTTTTCCATGTGGAGGAGTTCCCCGTATGCACCTGAAGTCGGTATACACTGTCTGATGTTATGGGTACACTGTGTTTTATTTTTATGTCTGGCTGTATAAACAATTTACATTATTCAGTGGAGTTCACTCTCGCTCGCTCTCTCACATTCACTCACACGCATGCATACTTTTTTTTTCATAAATCAAGGATTTTAAATAGGATTCAATAAGGAGGTATTGTTATTCATTTAAATCCTACCAGCTGAAGGGAGAAGACGCCATCCTCATATATATTTTTTATGAATGAAAAGAGCTGGTAAAGTGTATTTACAGTTTATGTAAAGTTTATGTACAATATATGTGTAAATTGGGCAGTGCATTACTCACGGTGTGATGCTCGGTTCCTACATCTTATGGTACCGCATGTGAAATATTCCTTCAAATTGTCATTTTTTTGGGGGGTTCTAAAATACATATGTTAAACCTGGACGGGTTTAAAACATTTATAATTAAAAAGTCCTTTTTAGATTTAAAGTTATATTATCATCGAGTCGCAGTGGAACATTTGACCCCCCCCCCCCGCCCCGGAATAACCGGTGCTGAACGAGTAATGGGTTTGCTCTCCTACAGGCGCAGTATGAAGCGCAAAGCCGCCTTCACCTGTCCGTTCAACGGGAGCTGCACCATCACCAAGGACAACCGGCGTCACTGCCAGGCTTGTCGTCTCAAACGCTGCATTGACATCGGCATGATGAAAGAGTGTGAGTAGACTTCTTTTTTTTTTTTTTTATCTCTGACCTCTAACGGTCGAGCAAAGCTGCGACTGATGTCGAAGTCACAGCTTGAGCCGGAGGTGTGGAGACGAGCTGCAAACATTTTAGAACAATTTTCAGTTTGTTTTGTTTTCTTAATCTCATATTGCAATGCGTTGTTAGCCGATGAGATGATTTGACTTATTTTCAATGCAGTTTCTCTCCCAGTTCTCTCAAAGGCAAATGTCAGTAATACTTGAGACATATCTAGTAATATCTAGTTCACATTAAACTCACATCTCACCCTATAGACGAATATATTCACATTTTGTGTGAAAATATTCATCGAAAGACTCCTAACCAGATTAAATGACTGGCCTAATTAAGACATACTGTCGTGCAGTTTCCACATACAGTAGGTCAGATTTCTGAAAGGTTGATACTTGCATAATAAGGCACTCTGCCTCCGGTTGACATCCTTTTGATGTAATATTCATTTAGCCACGTGCAGCTGCTTCTGATGCTGCTTCGGGATCAGTGCTTCAGCTTAAAAACCCGCAGCCATTGCTACACGAACTACAGTTAACTCTGTATTCACGGCTTTCACTTACTGTTGTCATTCTGTTGCACTCGACCAGTGCCATATTTCAGCACATACGGCCGGTCGGAGGAGGGCCACCTACCGTCCAGTTTGATTAGTGGTCGTGTCTGGCTCGCATTAATCCAGGATTCAAATCGATGCATTATTAAAAATCAACCCATAAAAATCTATTTTTCACCGTTGCTGTTTTATTGATGCAGTTAATTATGCGATCATCCTCATTATTGCAGTTCTATTATTCATAGACAGTATTAACTTTATTAGCTTTCGCTCTCACACAGAGTTTTCAGATGTTCCAGCTGCTTGGACACACAGTGTCAGGTTGGCTCGTACAAGCGGCAAACTGGTTCCCTGCTCGCATAACATTTAATCTGATATTTAGACATTCAAGAAGGCCAATAGAATCGATGGCAGGGTGTAAATTGATCTGATGTGAGACGAGGAGGCGGTCAATAGTGGTTATACATAAGGCAGGGTGTACCATATGGCAAACTCAGGGCTCGGGTCAAATACAAGCTGCTAAATAATAATTGGCGTATTTTTAATCCTGCCTTTGATGGCAGCAGATGGGGGTTTCCATCACCAGTTCTGTTAGGATGGTATTGATCAAAGTGTAGTAATTTACCCTAACTGGATGGCAGTTGCATTTGTGTTGCGTTTTAAAGGCTGTTTGACACGGTTCCACTCCTAACCATGTTGGTTATGCATGCGGCACCAGGCTGTAATACAAGCGGTAGCCATTGTGAGGGGAAACTGAGACGTCGCCTCACCCCGCGTTAACACAAAATGACACTTTGTCACAACTGATTCACAGCGTTTTTCTTCATAACAGGGTCGCAAGACGGCGTGCTCTCGGATTTCGGCAAACCAATGAGAAGCAGCACCAACAGCAGCGTGTCAGCGTGCCCATGACAAGTCGTAGAAGACATGGGGAGAATGAGTGAGAGAGGGAAGTAAGGAAGGAAGTAAGGAAGGGAGGAAGGAAGGAAGGAAGGAAGGAAGGAAGGAAGTCAGTCAGGGTGGGGGTTAAAAGTCCTGAGCAACAATGACTCTCTTTCTTCAAAGAGACGCACAATGGTCTGGCCCACATTTCGTTTCACAAACTGTGTGTGTGTGTGTGTGTGTGTGTGTGTGTGTGTGTGTGTGTGTGTGTGTGTGTGTGTGTGTGTGTGTGTGTGTGTGTGTGTGTGTGTGTGTGTGTGTGTTTGTGAAACGGGGATGATGCAGGGCAGGGTTCAGACCACCGATAACCCTGGTGCTGATCACAAATAGCCACATGACATTGGAGTGTCTGTATTGAGGGAGAGAAGAACGCGCGGGAGGAGTGAGACTTATCAGTATGAAACGCTCCCTTTGTTTCTCACGGTCAGCATTCAGGTTTTTGGGGGCGGGGTGAAGGAAGTCCACTGTGCTCACCGAGTGTTACAGCTGCCCTGCCCCCCCACAGTGTCTGTGGGGCAGCACTGTGCTGCCTGTGCAAAACTCCCACCTTCCCATAAGCCGGTTTCCAGGAATGTTGCATTAACGCCAACTGCGACGGCAGAATCGCTCCAGGGCGACACAGCAATTAGCGCTCGACATTAAAAGCACAAATTTGCATTATTAACTCCGGTTTAATTACCACCACATGAGTAACGTGCGTGGTCTAAACATTATCTCGCACTACACATCCACAGGTTAGCCAATGTTGTGCCACAAGAAAGCCACACACGCTCCTGCACTCCTGTGCACACGCAGGATGTATTTATGCATCGTTAATACATTTTTCTTTTTTTATACAAGATGGTATCTTATGTTCACAAGGATGAATCACAACTCAGTTCCTGTCTGTTTTTGTGGGTATGCGTTTGTCTCCCCTAATGCTATCCTCTCTCCTTATTAGCGGCTTTGTCTCAGCTTCACCACCATGCAGTTAGAACTGTGTGCGCGTGTGTGTATTTGTAACAGGATTCCAATCACATGAGAGTTTTCTGAGATGTCTTAGCCTTTTTAGATGATTGAATTCCCGCCCTCAGTGTCTCTCAGTAGCAAAAGCTTCTCCTACGCCGCTGCCCTCCATTTGTCTCCCTAATTTGTATTCTTAGTCCTCTCCTCCGAGTCTTTTGTATTCTGTCTCTTTGACAACCTTTACACCGACATTACCATAAGTGCCAGATGCTAAATTTATAGTTGGATAGACTTGTCAAATGGCCGTGTATATCCACCACAAAACAAAGGCTTGGTCTCCCAGACTGTTGGGCTTCATCTTTCAAAGCGTGTGTGTGCGTGTGCGTGTGTGCGCGTGTGTGTGTTCCAAAGATGGTTGAGAATCAAAAAAGCAGAGTTCTCTGCAGTTTTTCTACTCATCGCAGCCTTGCTATATTAGTTTTAGCAGTAACTCAACCAGTAAAAGAATTGCATATGAAGGAAAGAGGTAAAAGAGTAAGACTAAAGATATGTTCTGAGCATCACTTCATCTGTTCAGCCCAATGCCTTACTGCCACCATACACACTTCTATTATGAGCTATTGGAAGAGATGTGCAATAAATTATTGGCTGGTTATAGGAAATTAATATCATTACTTATTATTCTGCTAACGAAATTACAGCCGGTAAGTTTTTGGCTGATAATACGGAGCCAAATTGATCTCATTGACTTAATGAGCGCAGAAAAAAAAAAAGGTCCTTATCCGTATCTTGCATCACTAGCTACTGGTAAGCCATTTGGCCTGACTCTCTGCATGCGTGGCCTGAATTCACCTCGTGTAACATCGCACTCCCAGGCCAGCGGTGGAGAAAATTATTGGCCACACACCAAATCCAGCTTGACGCGTATTGCACCGAATCTGAGCGGCATCCATTGTGTTTAACTGGTCGGTCGGCTGGTTAATGAGTAAGCCCGCTGTGAACCTCTGGCCTCCGCTACAACGAGACTCTGCCTTTCCTTCTCTGTCAGTGTCTCTGGCATTACTGGTGTTGACCAAACCACCCCTTCTCTGTCTGTCTGTCTGTCTGTCTGTCTGCCTGCCTTTCTTCCCCTCATCTTTTCTTTGCTGGTCTCTGCCACCACATCACCGCATCCAATCAGTCACTTTCCAAAACAGCAAACTCTCCTTTGGTGAACTACGGTGCGTCTGCCAAGCGCAGTGGGGGTGGTCAAGATGTCCTTCGACGGCGTGTTGTTTTTCTCTGGGTAGACCCCGGCCTTAATGATGCCATCCTGGCTGGGGACTGACTGGTCCAATCATGTCCCCGGCCTCAGAATAGCTGCTTCGACAGGCCTGTGCCAAACTTTGCCCAAACTGTTCCTATTCATCAGTGGGCTTCCTAGCTGCATGCACTCGGTCAGCCTCACCGCGGAGGAGTTGTTCTCGGCCGTCGGCTCCTGGCGCGGGACTGGGTGGACATTGGAGCCTAGCCAAAGCTTAATTAATGACCGTTGGGTTCAAAGAGATGAAAGCCAAGTAAATCCTTTGGTTAGCTAAGCAGTCGGATCCATTCAGTTTGCCTTTTTAAGCCTGTGTAGCCAAACTGTTGTTGTTGTTGTTGTTGTCTGCGTCGCCACATAATGCGGTTACGTAACGCCACTCCTGTGGTTGCAATTCAGGGCACAATCACTGAAAATCCCCTTCAAATAGAGTTGTTTACAGCTTCCAGGAAAACAACCAGTAGTCAGTATGAGGTGCATGATCTGAACATATCCATGCAGTCCCATTGGTCTCTTTAAATTAGCAGTTACTGTAAAGTATGTATTTATTTGGTTTATTTATTCCTTTGATCCAAATATGTACTTACCATTGCCGAGGCCAAAAGCTGGAGCGGCATATTTCATTGACAGTTTAGGACTAGGTTACGGATAAACCATTTAAAAACTGCTGCGTTAACAGACGGAAGACATTAAAAAGTACATTTAGAGGAAGGGTTTCCACAGCAGACAAACCAAACAAGGAACCCATCTCTTCAGAATGGTACACGCCATGCCTGTGAACCCAAACAAATTGTATCATCTGATGGCGCTAAATCAAATATCAGTTTGGTACGAAGAGTGAGAGTCTCTGTTGCTTCCAGACGGCCGGGGCATACGTGCGCGTATTGTGACCTCATGGCTCTGTGCCTGTCTCTCTCTGGCAGTCGTGACGTCTGTCTGTCTGCACGGTCGAGTGATCAGTCACTGTGGCAGAGAGTCAAAAGGATTATACGGCCGAGGCATTCAGGGGTCAGCGCGTTACTCCATCAGTGACTGCAGTGTCCCACAGAGCCGGGACGTGAACATTAACTTTATCTATAAAAAGAACAGCGTTTCTATATTCTGCATGGTTTCTTTGTTCCCTGTGTGCTATATTTAGGGTGCCACGCTATACTGAAGAAGCAAAAGCCGTGTGTAATTAATTAATTTCTCGATCAAGATAGGACATGGGGTTTAGCAAATCTTGTGCATCCTTTTTTGTGTTTTTTTTTTATTCCATGGTGAATATTTGCTCTGAACACGTACATGTGCAGTTCTCCTCGCGTGTTAATTAGTTCTGCAGTCTTTCGCCCAGTTTCCTGTGTGCGCCGGGAAGCTCGCAGTGTCTTCTTATTGCCGTCGGCGACACCAAACCACTGATAACATTCTTCGTGCTTCTTTTTTTTTTTTTCCTGGGCTTCGACAGAGCCATTGTGTTCTGAAACAAGCGGTAAACAGTAACATCCCCAGTGTGTTTACAGTTGCTAAAATTTGGCGCATAGCTATGATTCAGGGGATGACACCACACGGCGCAGTGGCGGCTGTTTGCTAATGGTGCGAACAGCGCGAACAGTGTGTGTGTGTGTATATATATATTGCACCAGTGCGGTAGACATTACTCCAGTACATCTTTACAGCAAATAGATGTTTACTGCTATATTAAGGCTCTAAATTTAGAATTTAGCACCTTCTAATAATCAGTTAGTTATGTGCGTGTTCGTTCAGCTTGTTCCTTTTCAGAATGAGGATCTACAGGCACGTATTTTGCACGGCTTCTATTTTATGACGTCTATAATCGATTTAAAACGATAACTGTGATGCAGTGTCAAAATGTGTTTCACGTTAAGTAATAAAGCGTCTCTTTGCGAAAGCGGACCAACGAGAAATGTAACACAGAAGGATTTATTTCAGACCACCTCATTACAGATGTCACATTTGCACACGGAACATTGGAGCCGCCTGTTTTTCATCTTTATAAAATCTCGTCAGGCACAGCTTGTATTCCGGGGTTTCCTGTTTCACACCACGAGTGGCCGCCATGCATCACGCATCCAGATGTTGTTGTTAAAAAAAAAAGGGAAGAAATATTGTACGGCAGGAATAGTATAGTGTGTCGGGGTTCGGGTTGGAGTGTTGGAGTGTTGAAATGGCCTTTCCCACAACAACGGTTCAAACCGGAGCAACCAGACTAACGGCAGCTGCCTGCTTTAGGCTGGGTAGATCTCAGATTGGGGGGGGGGGTGAGATATCGGCCATAGAGAGACCTCCAGAGACTCGGCACTCTGACTTAAAATTTAAATTTTTAGAAAGCCAATAGACTGAGGTGCCGTTGCTAGTGTGACTAACTCAGCCTTTCCGGCTATGTTCATCCACTCATGGCCAATAGTACGCCATTTAAGGTATTGAAAAACCTCCAAAACAATATTCATTCTTTATGTATCGGAGTGCATTGGGTTTTTAAAGCCAATAGAGACGGAAGGGAATCTGTTGCGATCTATAATAAATAATGAGTGTAGTGAATATAACATTACAAAGTAATGTAATGCTCTGAGACATGTGGAAGTGGCACGCAAAGCCAGGCCATTCCCAAAAGATCCTCTCATCGAGTCAAAACCTAAGAGAGTCACTCCAAACCGTATGTCTAATCCATTCTGCACCACCGTTCCACTCTGCCCGCAGTCTCCACTCCTGCAGCATGAATAAGGCAAAAGGCACTTAAACATCCAACATCGCGCCGCATAAAAAGGCAGCTGACATGACGGGCCTTTTCTGCGTGCCGAGCTCAGGAGATGTATGGTTCATGTAACTTGAGATGGAAATATTTGGAGCTTACATTACAGCCCCCTCACCTAGTTTTGAAAGCTAACTTTGTTTAACTGCTGACGAGTAGCACTCTATTTTTTTTAAAGCCACAATCCACCTTTAAAACTGAACTCTGTTTTTCCTGCTATCGCAGCCAGTTCAAGTAATACTTTGGGATATGAGTATCCCTCCTAACGTGCTCGTAATGAGTGGACACTTGAAAATATTGTGTTTTTAAAATGTCTTGACTCCTCCAAAGTGTTGTTACGGTGCAACATGACACATTTCTTTCAGTATTTCCTTTTTTTCTTGAAACTCATCACAATAAGGGGAAAAGAACTGCCCCATAAAACCCCAACCATTAAATTAACAAGATGTTTAAGTACCTTGATTGATTAAAAGAACTATGAAACAAATTATGGAAAAAAATACTACCCCTAAAATTTGAAAATAACCTTTAAAATCATAAAGTAATTGAAATTAAACTATTTAAATACCTTGAAGAGAGGACAACAAGCATAAACTGAATTGTGGCATGTGATCATTCTGACATACTGTATTACAAATGGACTAAGGGATGACATGCAAAATGTCTGTTGTATGTTGAACTTTAGGCAGTATTAATATTTCCTGAAACATAAAAACCTCAACTTAATAGATTTATTGAGGCCCAAACCGCCGTCAACCTCTGGGTCTGAAAAGGGAACATTGTAAACATGAGTTTATAGTCTCAATTGCTAGTTCAAAGTCTTCAATACAGCATGATGTTTATTTCATAAATTATGATCCCATTTAGAGTCAAATGGACCGTAAAGTAGGGTATGCTTTGGGGTGTGGCTACCTTGTGATTGACAGGTAGTTACCACGGCGTTGTCCGGTCTCTGGCAGTTGTTTCTGTTTTAACTTTAACTCTTTCACTGTGTGTTTTCAGTTTATGAAAGTTAACTGTAACATTTTGTCGCCTAAAACTGTCTTATTCAGTGTTGTGCTGTACTTGGCTCCGCCCACATGTGTCACTTCTGGTTGCAAAAAAACAAGATTGCGACGGCGAAAATGCCGACCTACAGGTTTACAAAACGGCAAAAAAAACAATGGTAGACTTGACGGTGGCCATGTCCACTGGATTCACAATGAGAGGAGCCCAGATCCGTTACGCCTTGTGATACTTTGGGTGTTAACGGAGCTCCCTTTTGATTAAATCCAAGACTTGTTTGCAGCTTTCTGTCTTTTGTTTCTTTTCCTTTTTTTTTGATGGACTTCCATCATCAGATTTTCAATGTTCGCGCATGAATGCAATAATGCAATTCCATTACCTGGAGGAATTTATGTTATGATGTGGGGAGCGGTTGAAGCGCATTGTGGCAATGTATGTTTAATGGTAATCTTAACCTTTTATTTTATTGTTTCTTTGGGCAGCTTTGACATCAGTATTTGTGAATGCTGATATGTTTGTATGCTTGGGAATTTTTATGTCTGCTCCTTGAAAGATTTCTGAATTCATCCTGCGTTCCATCCTCTTTTGCAGTCATCCTGACCGACGAGGAGGTTCAGAGGAAGAAGGACATGATAATGAAGAGGAAAGAGGAGGAGGCAGCCCGGGAGGCGATGAGGCCACGTCTGAATGAGGAGCAGTCCCGGATCATCTCCAGTCTGGTGGAGGCTCACCACAAGACCTACGATGCCTCCTATTCTGACTTCTCCCGCTTCAGGGTGAGTCCAGCACAACGTTTCCTCCTCTACCACAACCACATTCAATTTTCATTTATCATCTGTGCAGCCAAAATCACTTTGTTGTCCACCATAAATATGGGTGCAGCGGGTCATGATGTCATGCAACGGAAGGGAGGGTTCGCTGAAGCACGGCATCGGACCATAATACTACGTTTCCCAGTCAAAAGCTAATTGATACAGAAGCAACTTTTCTTTCAACACAAGCCCCGTACAGCACAGTGCCCGTTTAAGGTATCAGCCTGCCGCCATAAAAAACTAAATTCCTTGGAGGTTAAATGCTTAAGAACTGAGCAAACAACAAGAAAGTAATACCATCTGCTCTGGTTTGCCACATCATAACAGGCCTTGGCCTTCTCTCTTTGATTTTGTGTCCATTACTGTAATTGGCAGCAGTATAAAATATGTATCTGTCCTTACTTAATTCATACCATGGCCACTGAGAATTCTTTAATCTGTTTGGCTGGATCAGCTTTTAGTGACTGGAGAGTTTCACCTATGGATGTACACTGAAGGCACGGACGGCAGCAGTGAGGCTGAGCTGAACATCTCGGAGCTCGCATTGGTTTGCGTGTTTGGAGTTTGCCTGAATCTCCAGGTCCAAACCAAGCTTATATGGGACCCCTCTGCAGACGGTGGTACTCCTTTTTTCAAAACCGGTCGGCCTTGTAACCCTTTCCTGCTTAAGTATATGTTGTAACACAAATATTCTGAGGCTTCTGTGGTTTTAAACAGTGATCCAAATGTGTTATATGTGTAAATTTAAAGTACTTAATAAGCACTTAATACCTTACGGGTGCAATCCTATCTACATTTTTTGGTTTCTTTAGTCGAAACCTTTGTATAATACTAGCAATGGGATCACTCAATCTGCTATCACAAATTGGGGCAGGGGGTATAAAGTGGGTGGCCAGTGGCCCCTTTCCCGTTTCCTACCCCTCTGCTTCTGGCGCCCTCGCTCAGACCACACCGTCTTTGAACTCCAACTCAATTTTGTTCTTGACTACACACCTGTTTAGTTTTGTGTTTGCAGCTTGCACGGTCGCGGCGCCATCGCGCTGACAAAATCTCTCCACGTGCGGAAATAAACATCTGGCAAAGTGCCTCCCGTGATCTTGGGACAGCTGCAAATAGTGCCTGTAACCGCAGTCATATTTACTTCAGGCCGACACGTCAGCTACCGTCGCCCGTGTGCGTGTGCGTGTGAGTGTGTGCTTTCGATTAGTAACTAGAGACACCAAAGGCGTTGCACCGCCCAACGGAGGCGTCGCAGCTTCTTTCTCCACGTCGCGAGCTTGATACTTTCAGGCGACGTTCCCCCCGCGGACCACAGCAACTGGGTCGATGCAGAGCGGATGGAACGTCTCGAAACGCGCTTCCCTTTGTCTGTTTGTTTATTAGCGTTGAGTGGGGTTCTAGCACACACTGTGCAGACATACTAGATTGTGGCTGTCCCTTTTTTACGGTGTGAACCTTTTTCAAGATGAAGCACTCATCACAGTAGAGCGGTCCCAAAAAAAAAAAAAAACTGAGTACTTCAGAAGTTGTTAGCAATTGTTTTCTTAAGATAAATAATTTGATGAGCTCTAGATGAGAACATGACGATGGTCACAAACTGATTCTTTTCGTGAAAAACACCCGTTGTCATTGCTTCTCAACTTTCAAACCACGCAGTTTTATGGCGCCCCCTCAAAGAAGGTATCAGTTATCACATCTGGACAACAGGACTTCCTTAAACCCAGAACCCCGCTTAAACACAGTACAACAAGGACCGCTCCAGATTATACTCAGCAGAGTTTTCCAGGTGACTCTGTGATCCTGCTTTGTGAATCAGGCTCTTGGTGCGCGGCGATGATTTGTACTTGATATATAAAACCCCCACACACCCTGTGGAGGACGAGCCCCAGCAGTGCATTGAGTTGTGAACGTATTATGCTGCTATATTAATATTTGTGTTTCTCTGTGTGTGTTCACAGCCTCCGGTGCGCGAAGGCCCAGTAACACGCAGTGCCAGCAGAGCCGCCTCCCTTCACTCTTTGTCCGATGCCTCCTCTGACTCATTCAACCACTCACCTGGTGAGAGTCGTCCTCCTCCTCCCCTCTTTGTTTGTTTTCATGCTTCAGGTTTAGCTCCACCAAGGACACAGTCGTGAAGAACTCTGTTAATTTACAAACACGTAGGGATACAAACAGCAGCCATCTCCCCGCTGCTGACCTCTGCTTTCTCACTGGGTTATATTGTGCCAGTGAAAGTCCATTCATCGTCTACGTACCGTTGTACAACCGCTACTCTTTTACTTAGCAAGGCCCCTCACTGGAGAAACACGCACATGCTTCAGTGTTTCCCGCAGGATTTTGGGAGACTGTGGTCGGTGGACTTCAAACCCGCTCGGGTAGGGCAAGAAAATTTAGTACATTTCAAAGTTAAATGCATCAATGTGGTGCACTTAGAGAGCAGAGTTAAGAGCCTAGAAGCACAAAAGTGTGGCGTATGAGACGGGGGTCTGTATTTTCTAAGACGGGCAGACCCCTGATAGACTCGGAGGGCAGTCAGACCAGAAGCTGGGGGCCCGTTCCTCCCCTCAGGGTGCAAGACCCCACCCGTTAAGAAGTGTAAAACTATTTTCAGTTCCCCATTAAGCTGTGGTGGGCCACAGTCTATGTATTTAATGGGAAACACTGATGCATCCTTGTTACACTTACGACATCAAATTAATTGTTTAATGTTCTCTTTATTGCGAAGACTGTTGTATATTATTACTATTCTATAGCCTTTTGTCCTTGACGGCTGGGGAGTGATAAGTGCAATTGAAAATAGGGAATGTTTTTGGTTCTTATTTGCTGTTATTTATTGTCAACATAACAGCATTTCCATGGGTCTTTAAAAGTCTGAAATGGTCTGCAATTACCAAAACAACTGCTTTAAAATTGCCTTTCATACAAAAAATATTATATTTTGTCTGTTATGTATATTTGTATTCATCTAAGTTTTGTTTTAATGTAGATTTAGCTGTTTTTCTTATATTGTTCATTTTAGCTAAAATATTATAGCTTCATTAGTTATTTGTCTCAAGGTAGAAGCTTATGGGAATGCCAATAAAGAAATAAACTACTTATTTTGCCAGCTTTTTATCTCTTTTTTTTTTTCTTAATTTGCTCACCTCCTGTTTTGCCATGTTTAACCTCTCACTGGCTCTTTTGCTTTTTCTGTGTGTTCAAAATGCTTCTGTAGAGTTCCATCCTTACTCTGCCCCCCCTGTCCTCTCCTTGCTTCCTTCCTCTGTGCTCATCTTGTCTCCTTATCCCCTCCTCAAACAGAGTCTGTGGACACCAAGATGAACTTCAGCAGCCTGCTGATGATGTACCAGGACGGCGCTAGCAGTCCAGACTCCAGTGAGGAGGACACAAAGCTTTCTATGCTGCCCCACCTGGCTGACCTGGTCTCCTACAGCATCCAGAAGGTCATCGGCTTCGCCAAGATGATCCCCGGCTTCAGGTACAAACCCGACACATGGGAACGAATATTCAGCTGTGGGGGCTGTCCTGGATAACTGACAAATGTAATGTAGTGCATTTTCTATATTTGAATCTGAAACTCTGCAGCATAGTGGCTCTAACGCAATGTCGGTCAGCATCACTGCAACAACTGACCACTGGACTGGCTGCTTTAAGCCACATACAAAACATGAAGCTGTACTAACAAATGCAAACTCTGTTACCATGCTTTATACACAGAAAACTCACTGCAGGATAATCCGTCCGTGGTGTACATTTGAAGCTCCATCACCAGCCTGTTGCAAACCTTACCATAGTAATGGTAAAATAGTGTCCTTATAACTGTCCTTGGTGCTGAGGATTTTCTCTGTCGTTCATAAAACTGTTTAAACGACAAAAAAACTAAATGATACCCATCCTTCAGAGCACTGAGATCGACATCTAAATGCCAACTGTGTTACCATGTTTTATACATTTAATCGACAAAAGGTTTAATCAATTAATTAGAATATATATTAAAATAATCTGATTAATTGGTTTAAAAGAAAGAGAAGGGAAAAAAGTTGAAAACCTAATCAGAACTGCAGAAGCTGACCTTTAGCTTTGATTGGCTCAGAAGAGCTCTCATAGTTATTATCCTTCTGGTGCCATTAATCATTATCTGGCCATGTTGAAAATTAGTCCTTATTAACCCTGCAGCCATCTGCTGCTCGACTGATTTCTGGTAATCATTCGTTGAAATTCTGCGGGGATCCGACCGGCAGCACTCGCCGACACGAAGGCCGGCGGCCCCGAATGAGCTCCTCGCCCACACACGGAGCACGTGGATTTGCCGGCCACGTTTTATGCGGGGGACATTGTTGGGTAAAGCGAGATTCTATTATCACTCCCAAACAAACAAGCTCTTCCAGGAATACGCTTTTCTAAATGCGTGATGTGCAGAGAGATAAGTTCCTAAATGTATGCGCACCCAGAGGCCGCGTAATGCAAGAGCGGAGGAGACCCATACGGGTGCGCATAATGCATGCACGTTTGCGTGTTCTGAAACCAGACCATAATTGTCGACGTGCCGGCTTTGCATTTACCTACATTTACTCCTGCTGCTCACCTCGTTGCGGAGCCGAGTGTCAGCTGTGTGTAGTATTTCCCATGGGAGCATGGAGTAAGAGAGTCCGCGATCTCATTGTTCACCCAGAAGATCCTGAAACAAATCTGACAACCTTGAGCTCGATGCAGCTCTAAGCATAGACCCCTGAACCTCAGGGTATCCCTGGCCGTTGATTTGTGAAGCACTTCTCGAAGGTGTTTACCTTCTCATTGAGTACATTCTGGGCAACTGTATCGTACAACAACATTTGAGGTGGAAATGACCAGCGTGGTTCCAACACCAGTACCCGATGTGGCTCACACACGGCCTAAAATGTTCGATTCTGTATAATTTATGCGACACAGGAACAACAACACACCAGCGGTTAAACACTCTCACGCGCCCTATTTGATTTGTTTTGCCTGATTATGCAACAATCATGAACGAAAAATTTGTGTTTCCTGTTTTCTTCCAGGAAAAAGAAATTGTCAAAACTGTTGAATTCTATTCATTCAGTTCTTAAGGCCTTTTCACAACACACGTCAATACCTTTTTTTTCCTATAATTTATTTAGTGTGTCATGTACTTTCACACAGATTGTGAATATTGACTTAATTAAAGAATTCAACCTTGACAAAGGCATCGCAGTACAGATCCACTACATCACATAAGTACACTGCGCTACCGTTTACCAGAGGGAACTCAATACTCAGGCTATACAACAATTTACCTCAGACAGACTACCAGATGTTGCCTTTGGTCTATTTAGTGCAAAAGTAATGAGTGGATAACAGCTTGAAAGAAGGGAAAGAGGGAACCTATGAGCTCATTTTCATTGCATCAGAAAACGCTTTTTCCATGAGTAGTGGTGACGCTTTATGGCCTTCCTCAAGTCACACCTGCTTCTGTCAGTGTGTGGAGATGGACACACTGTGTGTGTGTGTGTGTGTGTGTGTGTGTGTGTGTGTGTGTGTGTGTGTGTGTGTGTGTGTGTGTGTGTGTGTGTGTGTGTGTGTGTGTGTGTGTGTGTGTGTGTGTGTGTGTGTGTGCTTTTATGGCCACACAAAGCCTGGGGTTGGAAACTGTTGCTACAGTAACCATACAATACATTTATACGGTCATTGTGCTTATAAGCCCCCCCCCACCCCCTCACCCAACAACAACCACACACACATTTACGTGTCGGTGGTTAAGTAGAACCTTCTGACTGTTTGAGTGTTATCTGTCGTAAATGGATTTTGCCACGTGGATAATTGAAATCAGATGCAAAAAAAAAAGGGCAAATTGCACTCAGTATCTTTTGTGATTGGACCTTGAGATGGGGCAGATGGCGGTTGCAAATGATGCACAATCACGGTGCAATCAGCTGCCGCCCTTCATTCTTTGTGTATTTTTTCAGTCCGTCTTATTTGCCACACATTGCCCACCTTGGATGTATAAAGAGAACTGGATACAGTGTTGGAGGCGACGCCCCGGTCCGTCCTATGAAAGTTGCTCCGTGGTGCGTGAAGCCAAACGTGTTCGGTTTTGGATTATAAACTTCAGATAAAATGACCCAGGTCCTCTGCATCCATGGGGCCCACAGAGCAAGCGCAGTAGGGTTTCCTTCAAACTTACGGTTTAAATTCTTTGGGTTTTTTTGTGCACAAAACTGCACAGATTTGTTTGGTTGATTCCTATCTTTTTAAAAGTCCGACCTGACGATTCAGATTTTCTTCCTTTTGTAAGAACTATAATTGACCGCATTCACAAACGTTTTTGTAACTTTTCTTTCATCGAAAATTGAAAGTCAATTGTATGTTCAATTCATTTTTTGCTTTAGTTGTATAGGAGCCGTTTCTAATGAAGTGTTTTTTTTTTATTATTATTTTTTTAGGAAGAGTTGATACAATACAAAGACAACTGTTGCCCCTGAAGTTGAAAAGTGAAATAAAGCTGAAGCTGAAGTAAAGCCCCCCACACTCCGTCAGGAGGGTGAATGCTCAAACCTGACGATGCCCGTGAACATTCCTCCGTTAAGTGTGTGTGTGTGTGTGTGTGTGTGTGTGTGTGTGTGTGTGTTCCAGAGAGCTGACGGCAGAAGACCAGATCGCTCTGTTGAAGTCGAGTGCCATCGAGATCATCATGCTGCGTTCGAACCAGTCGTTCAGTCTGGAGGACATGTCCTGGAGCTGCGGGGGGCCGGACTTCAAATACTGCATCAATGATGTCACAAAGGGTCGGTCTCATCTCTCTGTCGTTGGCGAAACAAAACAAAGAAAAACAACCTTGTTTTTATTTATTTGCGTTTTACCTGCGGAATCGGTACATAAAGACGTAGGCAGCGTGTTTAGACTGAGCACGCACAGGCCTTGATTACTGATGACGCATCCTCTCAATACACACACACAGACACACACACCTCTTCTTCCCTGTTCACCCAAAGCTCAGGAAGTTTCCCTCGAAGGTCGCCGCATCAAGCACTGCAGTGGTAAAACGTGCTTGTGCACACAACTACACACTCCGTGATGGTGATGACGATGCTTTGAATTCTTTTTCTTTTTTCTTCTCCCACCTTATATAACGGAGCCTTACATGATCACACACACACACACACAGACACACACACACACACTGTGCTTTTCTATGCACACTTGTGCAAGACTGTGAGGTTTGGACTTCAGGTATTTTCATGGAAGCCATAAAGCAGCCGCAAAAACACACACACACTCTCTGCTTTTAGTCACTCACACGTGCAGGGCAGGAAGTAATGCTCGCAATGTATAAAAATACAACGGGGGTGGGGGGTATAATGATTCTCCCTCGAAGTCCACTGCTGTGTAATGTGTGTTTTTCATGTATAAATCGATTAAGAAAAGCCTCCCTTAGTGGCAGAAGATCCATCCGACCGACTAACGGTATGTTTCCGTGTCGTCCTCCACCGCAGCGGGTCACACTCTGGATCTGTTGGAGCCGCTGGTGAAGTTCCAGGTCGGCCTGAAGAAACTCAACCTGCACGAGGAGGAACACGTGCTGCTCATGGCCATCTGCCTGCTCTCCCCAGGTACTGCTAGTGTTGTGTTCACAGTGTAGGTGTATTCTCAGCTTTTTTTTCTTTTTTTTTTGCCAAACAGTGTCGCACATGTGGTGAAAAATATTTGTTCGTGAACAAAATCGCTGAACGAGGTTGTCGAGCAGCAAGGACCGCGTCAAGAACAGGCGATGACTCATTCCTCGTCTAAATCACGTCAAAAGGCTGTCTGGTTCCACTATTAAACGCTATTGCGAGTTAATGAGCCAAAGAGCTTTGATAAATGTTTCAGTTCTTTTGAGATGTGAACAAATTCAAGCACAAAGATATATATATATATATATATATATAAAAAGAAATGTGGATTTGGTTTCATCGTTTTACACAATCAGTACTTTTTGTATTTTTTAGTAGCATGGGTGCCTTTTTAATAGTTAACAATGAGGGCTCATGGTTAGTGGCTCAATGGCACGGGGAGGTATAGTAGTTAATTTAATTAACACCTGAAAGTGCTATTTCCTGCGATATATATATATATATATATATATATATATATATATATATATATATATATATATATAGCCTTCAGTCATGACCAATAAAGCTTCTCTTTAACGTTAGAACTCACTTTATATTGCACTATATATGGAAAATATACAGTTCGTCAAGATGAATCACAAAGCTACGCGACCAGTCGGATATTCTGAACGCAGTTAATGTGGTTCGCGTGTCTTATGTGGCTCTGTAAGGGAATACTGTTTGTATCCTGCCAGTATGATAATAAATGTCTGTTTTCATTTTCAAAATGTAGTCGAGGAAGTTACTACATTTTGTAATAAGTGTAACAATAAGCATGTCCACCGTCCACTACAGCAAACGGTCCTGACTGATGTTCTCCCTCTCTCTCTTTCCACCCCACCCCCTCCTCCGATGGCAGACCGGCCCGGCGTCCAGGACCACGGCCGCATCGAGCAGCTCCAGGACCACCTGTCGGAGACGCTGCAGGCCTACATCCAGGTCAACCACCCCGGCGGGCGCCTCCTCTACGCCAAGATGATCCAGAAGCTGGCCGACCTGCGCAGCCTGAACGAGGAGCACTCCAAGCAGTACCGCTCGCTCTCCTTCCAGCCCGAGCACAGCATGCAGCTCACCCCGCTGGTGCTGGAGGTGTTCGGCAGCGAGGTGTCATAGCAGAGGAGGAGGAAAAGGAGGAGGCGGTGCCGCGCTCGCATGCACACACACACACACTCATAACCAACCCTTTGCGCCTTCCCCCCCCCTCTCCCCGAGAGAACCCCAGCCCTGATACACCTGGACACGAGGGAGAAAGATGGATAATCGGATAGGTAGACGGTTACCTTCACCTCTTCATCATCATCTCCCCATCCTCCTCCTCCCGACCTCAAGTGGCAAGACTCAGATACCCAGACCTCTGGATTCAGTACACCTCAATATGCTCTTGGATAACCAGATTGTATTTTAAAGCTCTGGATTGGCAAACACAGCGCCGCATTAAATCAGGCAGACAGCCGCGTTAGACTGACAACCCCCGATCGTCTCCAAATTCCCCAAACTCTCCTCTTCCCATCAGCACCTAACCCCACCCCCCACCACCCCCACCCCCCCCGACCCCCACCCCGCTAGATTCCTGCCATTTTATTTTTTCCACAGTGAAGACAGCTTGATGGATGTGACAGTCGCGTGTGCGTCCCTTCGACCATCACCCCCATGACATTGTTCAGTGCTCATGTCATCCTCGGTGACTGATGGGAACAGATACACAGATTTACATCCATTCACCACGCTGGCCCTCGGGGGCCAAAGAGCGACGTCAGTACAATCGTGTTCGGTAGCTATCAACTACTGTCGACGGCAGAGTAATCAAACTATACTAAACATCAGCGTGGACAGCGAGCTCACGATCACGGAGTTTCAAACCGGTCGGGCTGCTCCGCCCCCGTGTTTTCAAGAGAGGTCTCGGGCGGTCAGCTGAAGCGAAGAAAGAAGGAAGTTTGAGTAGGAGCGGTGAGCGGAGAGGTGAGATTTGGAGGGATGAGTAAAAGGAGGTGGGAGAGACGGAGGGATGTGCTCCGGTTGGAATTCCCTGTTCACGAGACAAAAGGGAATTTCACAAAACAAGAATGTATGTATAATGCTATATAAATATAAATGATATGTATAAGCTGATATATATATATATATATATATATATTTATATATATATATATCTATATATATATATATATCTATTATATATATATTAGATATATATATATATATATATATATATATATATATATATATATCTATATATAGATATATATATATCTATATATATATATATATATATATATATATATATATATAGATATATATATATATCTATATATAGATATATATATATATATATATCTAGATATATATATATATATATATATATATATCTAGATATATATATATATATCTAGATATATATATATATATAGATATATATATATATATATATATATATATATATATATATATATATATATATATATATATATATATATATATATATATATATATCTAGATATATATAGATATATATAAAAATATTTAAGAAAGTGAAACATGGTTGCTTCCGTGGAAGCAAATAGTTCCGAGTGTTGTATAATGTAGAGGACTTGAAGGCCCCTCCTCAGTCGTGTGTGTGTGTGTGTTTGTGTGAGCGTCGTCTTTCAAAAGGCAAATGCGCGCGCGCGCACACACACACACACACACACACACACACACACTCACACACACAAACACACACAAGAGAGTGCTGAGAAGTGTGTGAGGAGTCCTTCTATTTGTGTGACGTGTGTACAGTATATGAGAATATTGATGGACCACAAGGGGGTGTGTGCAGGCGCTGGGCCGAGGGCTTTGGTGCAGGGAAGCACCACGTCGTTTTCTTTTCTTTTCTTTTTTCTGTCTCTGGGACCTGTGAATTTTGTAGACTGACACATGCAAACACGACGTCATGTTTCGTGGATAGCGACTATCCAAAAATCTATATTTTTTATTTCCGGCTGGTTAGATTGCTGCTAAGACAGTTAGTGATAGATAGTTGGACCGAAAGCCAACTGCCGGCTGTCTGCCTCAGGGAAACGTTTGTCTGGTGATGTTGTGTACTTGGTGTTTATGGTGTGTGTGGCGTAAGCTTACAATCATAAGACAGAGATTGTTTTTCGTTTTGTTTTTTTGAAGCTCCAGGCATCACTGTGATTTGTAATCATGCTAAATAACAGAAGAAGTAAGCTAACGATTACTCCAAGATTTTTCATTCCTAAACGGTTTAAAAACTCCTCATGACATGGTGCTCATCGTTGCACCTTCACATTGAACGGCTAAAATACAGTGTGTTAAAACATTGAGTGATTTAATATCAGCCTTAATTCTTTTATCTTTTCTCAAGTGGATAATCTACAGAAGGTAGCAATGTAGTGTTTTTAGAATGAATTCCTTCAGATGTTCTCAACAGCTGGGAAGTTATACAGTTATAAAACACGGAGAGAGAACTTTTTATATCAAATATAAAAAATCAAGCCTCATACCTTTTTTTTTTTGTTTGTTTTTATCCCATCTATATCATTTCAACACCAGCCACATAAGCGAGGTTTAGGATGTTACTCTCCAGCATCACTACATATCATGTCACGTCTCAGCCGACACGAGTGCACGCTCGACCCCTCACGCGGGCCTGGATCACCCCCTTGTGGACAAACTGTAAATACCACTTGCTAAGTCTGTACATAGTTTAGAGATTAATGTAGGCAAAAATACTAAGAGAATTCAGTTGTTGATGGCGAGATGCTCTTGGAGATACGGCACTATATGCAATCGGGAGATGGACTCTTAACGTTGTGTTCAACCCGGGTGGGCAGAGTGCGGCGCTCCTGGTCCGGTTGCTGAGTTGTTTCGGTGTGCGCCGAAGAAGATCGGCCACAATTATTATTATTTTTGTTTTAAAGCCAATTGAAACAACCCAACATTCTGCAAATTCAGATTCAACCCACTTTATAATGACAAAATGCTGATGTTTGTGCGTTTTTCCCCACACATCAACACCCCTCACAGAACCTGGTTTCACACCAGTATAGTCCCCAATAAATGGCCGGAATAGGTCCGACCCAGTATTGAATAATGCTCTTACTAGAGCGATGACAAGACCCGGCAATCAGATATGTCATAATTGTTACGGCCTCATGTGACTGAACATTCCCAGCGGGGGTGGGGGTGGTGGGGGGGTGGGGTTGCTTTGATTGATCATTCCAACTGGCTGAGTCTCACTCTGAAACATCAGTGTGAGAATCCGGTGACCCCCAACAACTCAGTGCCTCTTCACCAGGACGCGTCCTCTCTGTCCGTTCCCAAGCTTATGGATGTACATCTTTTCTCTTTCTAAAGTCTATCGATAAGCTTTCGACAATTATACAGTATATTCATAATATTTTCATTTTTTGGTGAAAATCTTGTTGTTTTTTTATTTTCTTTTGTGTTCTTTTCAAGATTGTCAATATGTGTCAGAGTCCGCTGTCTCTTGCTCGCGCTTGGCTTGCTGCGCTTGGCTTGCTGCGCTGGGACATCGGCATAATGAAGCCGAGGTGAGACCTGGTGGACTCCTGGAGCCTTTTCCAAGTGCAAAATGGACGAGCTCCACCTCCCTTGTTCTCTTGATTCCAAACGAGCGAAAACGGAATAGCCCCTTTTTTCTTTTTCTTTTTCTTTTTAACTAAAGATGTGGCTTCACTTTCTTCTTTGGACCCGGAAGGGACACTGGCACTCACTCTCCTTCTCTTCTTTTTTTTTTTTTTACGGAATAAAAAAAAAAAAGAAAAAAGACTGTGGAGAAAAAAAAAAATCGTCTTATTTGCCGATGGAAAAGGCAGTCCCAGGCTCTGAGAGAGAAAATCAAAAAACAGCTACATCTGCTTTTCCAGAAGCAGGATGTCAAACACAATCAAGTAATCGTGGACTAACACTGCCTCAACCGACTTACACAGGATTTAGCCAATGGCAAACTGTCGCAGCATCAGCGTGGGCCGTGTGCCTCTTCATTCACCATCCAACCATCTAACCGCCTCTTCTTCTTCTGCAATGGCCTATTATTACAGCAGGATTACTCTTCATAGCTTTAACTCGGCAGCCGCTCAGGCTCTGCTCTCGGACAACTGTGGTGCACCAAGGGCTGATGGGAGTCTGAAGTTTAGTGAAACAGCTGCTGTGGAATTGGATCGTGTCACTTTACTGTGAGAAAAAGGAAAAAAAAAGAGACAATGCAGATATTGCCTCCTTTTTTTTTCTTCTTTATTTTTTGGTCCTGTTTGACCCAGAAAGCCCTTTGGAGTGGACCTCCAGAAGACTGTAGAATCTGTATAGAAGATCTCAGTATTTTTAACAAAGTAAAAGGAGACGTAGTGACGTGCTCTACAGGCAGCAGTGTGCAGTGACTGACGAGATGTCGCCTCCTGAACCAAAAGTGTGACATTTACCTTTTTTTCTCGCGATCGCAGCTCTTGGAATTTTAGATTTAAAGAAAAAAAAAAAAAAGTATCATTGTTTTGTTAACGAGTCGTTGTTGAAATACATGGAAGAACTGGACTTTTTTTTTTTCTTTTTTTACATTCAACATCTACATCCGTTTCAAAAGGAATGCGAGGCTGGGCCGACGGGGCCGAGCACGCGCCCTTTCGACCCTCCTCCCCTCAACCCAGGTCAGCAGCTCCACCTCAGTAGCCTTACTTACAGAAACCTCACTCAGCTGGAAACATTTAACAGATACCTCAATATTTTACAGGATGACTTTCACAACAGCCTTTAAGGGAACCAAACATAAACCCGTGCCACACACACACACACACACACACACACAAATCTACTCAGCAACCTTTGCAGTGTTTTTTTTTTTTTCATTATTATTTTTTTTTTTACGTCCGAACGTACAGGAAACTCGTTGCCAGCTGTATATAGAAGAAAATTGTCCGGTAGAATCCTCTCGCCAGTAGACCAGTCAGTGTACGAGTGGATCCCAATGTTTCTACGTGTTAACCGTCGCTTTGCTCGCGTGGTCCTCATCTCCGCCTCGCCGAGTGTTTCCTGTTGTCTCTCTGTCTCTACAAAACAGATGACGCGGCGCTATAAGCTCTGGCGCTGCGTTCAACCAAACATACTACCTCTCCCTATCTATATATATATATATATATATATATATATAGATATATATATATATCTATATATATATATATATGACACAGCAGTTTATTTTAATACTAAGTTAGAAGTTTTTTTGTGTATGTGTACAGTAAAATTCCTTTCTATCTTTTTTTTTTTTATTATTTTTTTTTCAAATGCTGGATGATTTTGTTTTACCTCAAATCTCAATACAAGCCGATAAAAGTCAGTAAATCAGAGTTCTCAATAGCATCACGTGTTTAAAAAGCCCACGTTCACATAGCGGCCAAATTAGAGTTGGAAGTAAGCGAATAAGTGTATAACTAAAAAGATCTTAATCATTGCAGACTCGGAGAAGAAACTAGTACTTGGTTAGCAGATTAACCGACTCAGATTGCCACTTTGAGTCCATCAAAGCAGGCTGATTGTAAAGAACCCATGATCCACGACTTTCACAACTTCACGCCCAACGCAGGGGTTTCCCGTGTGTGTGTTTGTCTCTCGCTGTCGCTTTCCTTTTTAAAAAAAAAAAAAAAAAAAAAAGGGTTGTAACGTTGGGATCCCGTATTAGATATTCTAGTTACAGATAGTGTTTTGTTTTTTTCTTCTACTCAACCCCACCTCAGCACTCTGCCTTCTTCTGACTCCTCTGAACTCTGGTCCTGAATCCTCCGTTCATCGGCTGCATCCACTCAGCTTTCAGGTTCACCAGGCCTTCGGAATATATGCTGTAAACGACGACGCGCCGCGCGCCTTCTTTAGTGAACACTACTCACCACATCGACCGGCGACTCACGCTTCAGCTCACGGCATCGGGTTCATTTAGGTCTGAAGAAGTATTTGATATTTAGTGGCGCGGATCTTTTCTTGCGTTGTCTGTCTCACGGCCTTCTGGGAAAAGGATGGAGTGAGAGATTTTGACTCATTTGGTAAAACTCATGGCTAAAAAAAAAAAAAACAATCAAAAGCTCTTCAAAACGGATGCTTGTTGGTTGATCAATGTTTACACTTGGATTAACTGCACCCTGGTACATTTTTTAAACTAGACCGACTGAATATCGAACTTTGGCAGATTTCTGAACCGCGTTTGAACCCCGAAGAGAGCGGCGGCTTTTCTACCGTCGGATGGATTCAAGAGCGCCATCTGCTGCTCGGAGTGGATTTCTCTGCTACCTCTTTAAATATGCGCTTGTTCATACACACACACGCGCACACACACGCGCACACACACACGTAAACAACTGCATTCACAGATCAACATGCACTCACGCCGACCGAAAAAGGCACACAGAACACACACACACACACACACACACACACACACACACACACACACACACACACACACACACACTGCACATTTGTGTGCACTTATTTATCCTTCACCAGCAGATTTTTTGCCAATGATGCACTTGTGTTTTTGTCTCTAAAATGCTCTGCAAAACGTGTGACGTCAAGAAAAAAAGAAAAAAATGGTTTGTTGTCATCTTTATTTTTCTTTTAAAAAAAAAAAAAAAAAGAAAAAAAATCAACAACTCTAATCTATATAGCAAAGTCCTGGGATAGCCAGGTGGTTAGAAGAAAAACGATTGACGATTAATTCATCCAGTGCATATAGAAAGTGTTGTGTCTTTTCAGAAGAAAGAAAATCAAAAAACAAAAATGCACATATTGCTCAGCTCAGTTGTACCTTGGTGTGCCTAGAACCCACAGCCTTATTTTGGGACAATATCAGGTGTTTAAAACCAGAATACAGGACGGTCTGTTTCTGTATCGCAGACCGTTTTCATTTAGTTTCAGTAACAGATTAATTTTTTTTCCTCTCTTCATATCCACACATTTGTTCGTCGCTTCAACGGTTGTATTGAGTCCCAACAGTGGCTTTGCTCGTGGGAGGTGCATGTCCTGTGATTTTCTGCGGGTTGTCCTTTTGTTTCATTGAGTACTTTAATTTATTCCCCTTGGCTGAATTTATTTCAGTGACAGTTGGCTCTTATAATGAATAAAATGATTTAAATGTTAAGTAAAAATATCTTGATTGTTGTGTAACAGAGTCCCTTTTATTGATTTTTATTTAATTTGACTTAATTTAAGCTTTTTTAATTTAATTTTTTAAAGAATGTCCTGCAGACTGTGACCTCCCTCAGCATGAGCTATTATCAAATACAAACAAAAGAAAAAAATAGAAAAGTGTAAAATTGTAGTTTGATCTCGGCACAGTCCCAAGATAAGTACTTTTACCTTCACTCATGCACACCACCATGCAGTAAAACTCACCAGACCTCAGTGCTTCTAGCAGAAAACTTGTCTTTTCAACATTTACCGTTGCCATGGCATCAACGGGCCGACAGATAAAATAAATAGTGTTATTCATACAGTACCTTAACCAACGTCTCTCTTTGTGGTCAAAATCACCGCCTGTTTGTTTTTTTGTGTGTTGCTCTTTTCTTTTTGCTCTTGTCTTTGAAGTTTATCCATTGTACTTTGATTACATGCATCGTATGTAGTAAAAATACTGATAATGTTTTGGAGAAATCACAAATAAAACAGCTGTACATAATGATGCAAAACGTCCCTCGTGTCCCTGTTTGTCTTCTTTGAAAATGTCAGCAGAGGGCGCTAAGATACTTGTGTGTGTGTGTGTGTAAAATAAGGGATTTTTTATTTTCGAATTGTAAACCAATTACAAACTATTTTACATTTCCAGTGACTTGTTCTCGTCAAATATGACTAACCTAAGTGTTTTAATAATGCGCCATTTAGCAGAAAGTAATGGATTATACAATAAAATAGCTCCGCTGTTTAATCTCAAATACTCTACAGACACATGTGGAGGAGGGTGGAACAGTGAGCCAATTTAATTCACTAAAAATGTGCTCAAACAGACGCTTAACGGCATGAAGGCAGCAGGGTCCTGCCTGAGGAAGAGCACAAACCTGCTGCCAAATATTCTCTTCTCATTATTCTGAACTCAGCTGCTCTTTAACTATTTTCATTAAAGTAATGTCAAACACTCTTAAGTGTTAGGTATCACAAGATTATTAAGGAGATGAGAAGGAAACAAACACATGTAGTTCTGCTGCAGGTTATGTTTATTTTTTTATGTCTTTTCTCAAAAGAACACTGAATACTTTAACCACTTCAGGCCTCTAAAAATCCATAAAAGTGTGCAAGACTGCTGCAGCTCCCCTTTGTTTGTTCTTTTTCTTTGCACATCCATTGGTAGAGTATTTGAGATTTGACAGCAAAAACTTTTTTTTTTTTTTGGACAAACATTCAATTACTTTCAATTATATTGTATGACTGAGGTTTGTTGACTGTTTCCTGCTGCATCTCGATGAAAGGACATGACACACAGGCCTCAGCGTGGAATAATTCAACAAGAGCTGGAAAGCTGCGACGTCCTTTTTAAATTGCAATAATCATTCCAGAAATCTCTTTGATTGACGGACGAGCCCCTTAACCCCGGACCGGCACACTTCGAGCAGGACGAAAACGAGCGCCTGAGTTATTTCCCAGACCGCTACATGACCCAGGAGCGGGAGGATGACGGAGTGCTTGGCCTGTCTGCGATGAGAGCCAATCCAAACGTCATTAGGACCGCTTCCTCCCATGTGACCCCGTATGGGAGACGCCGCACATGGAGATCTGTGGACTTCCTGGAAGGAGAGACAAACAAGGGAGGTGGGAGGCGAGGGGTATTCAAGGAGAAGAGGATGGAGAGAGGAAGAGTGAGAGCGACGGTAGAGGAGGAAATGGTGGCCAACAGGGTTGAGGCCTCGACTGCTCTCCATGTTGCTTTGCTTACGCTAACGAGCCAGCGCCTCACGGCTGGGTGACTGTGTTCTCAGGCTTGAAATGAACTACAGCGAAGCCGCCCTCGACACTCTCGCTGTATTGCACTCATTGCGGTTTTCATAATAAGTGCTTCTCCCATATTAGGCCCCCCCCCCCGCCCCACCGACCGCCAACCAGATGCTAATGACTCGCACCGCAACGTGTTGATTGGCCATTATCTCACCGGCTTTCGCAGCTCGTATGAAGTCGTGGGTGAGACGGGAAAACCCCAGGCGTCTGAAGGGTTTCTACGGTGGCATTCCTTCGGGAGAAACGAATCAGGACTTGGTGATCGCGCTGTTGAAGTTACAGTTTTAGATACCCACCCTTAACCCAAAAGACCAAACCACCGTATTTCCTCCAGAATCTCCTTTTGTCAGGATGGAACCCCAATGGCCCACAAAAACTATCCACTGAAATCCCAAATGTTTCTAAAATAATCTATATATAGGATTCAGATCAGTGATATAGCAGCAAACAACTATGTGCTATGTTAATATAAAGTGGAGGGGTAGGAGCTTGGGTTAATGACTAATTTTCCCAGTAGGTGTGAATGTGAGCGTGAATGATCGTCTGTCTCTATACGCACTACAATAATCTGGCGACCCGTCCAGGGTGTCCACTGTTTTGTGCCGTCAGCACCGTTAGCTGCTAGCCACCGGCTCAGCCGTCTCCATGGTGACAGCTGTGTGGAGGAAATGGACACACACTGAATTCCGAATTGAGAGCTTTTAAGTTAATAGTTAAAGGCCAAGGAGTGGAGTGATTCTAAGTTTATCTCACTATCACAAAGAGACTGAAACCAATAGACCTCAATCTCTAAAATCATCTCCCAAATGTACAGGATCAATATTTTCCTTAAACCGCTGGTCACTTCAGAAAAAAGAATTTCAGCGGAGTGTCTACTTTCCGCAGTGGATTGATACACATTTGGTATTTCTGGCACCAGAACGTATGTATGTAGAATTGTCCAAACCCCAGAAGGGAGTCACCTCTGGAGTTTCCTGCCCGTCTCGTCTTCACATCACCGTTCCCCGAGTGCTGTGCAGCTTTCCCCCGTGTGTTTCAGTGAATACGCTTCTTGTTTCTCCAGCCAAGCAATCGACATCCACAGCTGTTGCAGGCAGACAAACGGCCAAAGAGTTGAGTCTTCAATATCGCATTTATATTCATGCCTCCCGTTTCTCACAGTTAATCAGGGTCGGGCTCAAATAGCCTGCCATCCGTGCACAATAAAGATGTAACGTAGTGCGACAACACAGCGACCGCCCTGCTTCTGGGAGTCTCGCATGTCTGCTCTCGTTCTTCATGTCGCTCTGCTGGTGTGGTTTCAAACGGGCCGTTTCCCTGAAGCTGTGAAACAGAGGCCGAGGCCCCGGTACATGCTGATAATGATCAAAACCTCCTCAGATGTTTGCAAATAAAAGATCACCTTTCTACGTCTCTGTCGAATTCTAACCACACGTATAACCAACTGAGCAGATGTCACTTGGTTTCTGCCACAGCCACTGCTGGGTTCTGATTTAGTGAGGGGAAAAAAGTAGCAAAATCTCCCCAACTTCCGTTTCCAATAAATAGCTTCAATTTCAAGTATTGGCATATAATCGCCATATAAGGAGGGTTGTGGCGTTAGCAGTCATGAAACAACGTTAGCATTCACTTGGAGTCGTTTGCTCCGTTTTGGTCTCCACCAACTCTTTCCAGGAATATCTGGCTCTTTAGCCTGTTTAAATCTTCCCCCGTGTTCCTCTAGTTGCCTGTTGCCCATTGCTGGGCAGGTAGTGTACAGAGGATTTGTTGGTACTTTATTGCTAACAGCTGAGGGGAAAAGCAGAGTTAGGTGATAATTCTCTCCTCCCCTTTGTAAAAATAAAATATAATAGTGCAGCTTTAAGTAGTTAAAAAAAAACAAACAAAGAAAAACATTGTTCCACACTGTGTGACAATTTCTTGTTCTGTACGCTTTTTCCAGCATCTGACTCCAGCAATATTACAATGTTATTATGGCTGCTCTCGTACATCAAAATGAAACATTTATTATTTCCCCCTTCAAAGTGACAGTTCAAGTTCTGCGGGTTTGAACAGTTGTTGGCTGTACAATGTGCTGTTTTATGATGGACCCACTGGTGGGTTTATGATGACTTAGACATCTTATTTGATTTTTCTTTTTATTTGTACATACTTGTTGAGAATTGCTCCACATCTGAAGTCATCGAATAAGAACTTCAGCTAAATGTTATGAATAGGAAACGGAAGGTTGTTGGGGGGTGAGGGGATAAAGGAGCAAAAAAGAGAGATTGAGAGAGGGGACGGAGGTGTCGGGCATAAAAGTAAGAGGGTGGAGCGTTCATAACAAGGAGATCATGGGGTTACACAGAGAGAGGGGGTGGGGGGGGGGGGGCGAGAGAGAGAGAGAGAGAGGGAGAGGGGGGGGGGCAAGAGAGAGAGAGGCTGTGGTAACGTTGCTGACGCACATGTGAAACATGGCGGGGAGGGAGGGATGGAAAGGAATCTCTGGCAGGGATCACCAAACCTCGAGACGAGGTCAGAAAGCCACTGGCGACATGACGAACACACACACACACACACACACACACACACACACACTTGAGTCGGGGTAGTAATAATAACAGTAAATAGTAGTTTAATAGGTGATAATCATCGATGGGGTTATGATCGTGAAAACTAAGAGGAGCGAGGGAGCGGAGTGGTGAACCCCAATATCTCTCTCTCACACACGCACACACACACACACACACACACACACACACACGCACACTTTCCTCTTTGAAGACATTATTATTTTAGTTTCTCTCTCTCTCTGGGACAGCCCTCTGTCACCACTCTTCTGTCCTTGTTCCTTTCCCTCGCGCGTCTGCACGTGTACGCGCATTTTGACATGAGCCAGTGTGTTTAATGGTTTATGTTTTGGTTGTTTGTGTAGCTGTGTTTGACAGTTTCGCTGAGTGTTTTCTGTTGTGCAGCTTTTTGCTATAAATGTCACACACACACACACACACACACACACACACAGACAGTTTTGTGTTTCTGTTTTGTGTGTCAGTGTGTGGGTGTGCCTCTCTGTCTGTGGAGCCTTGCGTGACCCTACAAGTGTTTTTATTTTAGCTCGGGTGTGTGAATACATGCATCTGTGTGTGCAGTCTTCGTGCAAGTGGGACAGATAGAGAGTCTCACCGGTATGTATACGGGGTACATATACTGTGTGTGTGTGTGTGTGTGTGTGTGTGTGTGGTTACATGCTTATGTGTTCTGGCCAGTCGGAGCGTGGGAATGCGGTGGAGGATTTCTGTGGTATTTTTAATGTTTGTTATTAAGTATTACCACAAGGGACCACGACCAAACCCCAGGCCCCCCTTCTCCTCCTCCCCCTCCTCCTCCTCCTCCTCCAGTAATAATGAAAACAAAAACCACTTGGTCTAAATAAATCTGACACTTAAGGAAAAGGCCAAACAAATTAAGTCAGAGTCGGGTCAAAATAACCAGGGTAACACAGGAAGTGATGCAAAACTATGGCAAACAGACTGACACACGGCAGCAGGTGGAGACGTTGGTGACGACGACGCGTCGGTTGAAGGAGCGATGGAGGGACAGGTGTCTTGAATGCACAAATTGAGACTAACTGTGAAGACCCACCGTTGGCTACAAATCATGCAACATAGAGTCACAAAGTCGGAAGAGATGTTTTGGGTTCCCCTGGTTACCGTGAGTAAAATTCCAATTCATTGTCCCCGTAAATAGTTATGTAACCACAGTTAAAGCACTCGTATGGCTTGAATGGATAGGAAACGCTCGCGGCTGAGTCATCATGGTGACATAAACAGAAGTGAGAAGTGAGGCGTAGGATTCCCATGGTGCATTTCAGCAAGTGTTTTGTTCCGTGCGCCGGTGGACGCAAGCTTAAGACTGCAGATTTTACGGAGTGCAGCTTAAGGAAATCCTACTTTTTGGCCTCTGAGTTTGAATTCTCTCCCGCTCTGATTCCCGCCTCTGATTGGCTTCTTCTCCATAGCAACCGTGGCCAGTTCCCATGGGTATTGCGTTCATAGCCGTCCATCACGCCAGGCTGATGGACAGAACAGGGTTTGTCCTGCTAATTTGCCCGAGCGGTCACTCGCTGTATGGCAAAGAACAAACTCCCCGCATATTTCAGAGGTTTTATTGATGATTCATCACATTATTTTTGTTCTACATTTCATCACACGATGGTCTACTAGCTTCAGTCCCGTGAATCACAAAGGGAGTTGAAGTCAGTTTGTAAACCGAATGTTCTGATGATGCGTTGGTCCATTTGCAGCCATGAAAACAGAAAAGGGGAGTGCTTACGGCGATAAGCAGCATAAACACTGAGCTTTTATCTCGTCCTCCCTGATCTACACACTTAATGTGTCTACGAGAAACCAACCATGTTGTTAAAAGGTTGCTGAGTCACTCCAGCAGATCATCTTCATCTATCTGTCCCAACGTGAACCCCAGAGTCCCATGGGGGTCCTTCATCGTTTCTGAGAAGTTCATATTAGCGAGGTAATGTTTGACTGAAAATGATGACTATCCACTTTGATTCTTACAGTATGTCCCACCTACTCTGGAGTCAAATCTAAAAAGTAAAAAAAAATTCCTCAAGTAGAGTCAACTTGGTCATATTGGTGTATTTAGGCTTGATATTAAAGTTTGTGTAATACATGTCAACTTCATTCCTCTGCAGTTTCCCTCGTCTGGCATCGAGCTACATTCTGCTCTCTTGTCCGGGAAGAGAAGTTCAACTTTTGGGTGGAGCTCACAAAATGGAGGGATTCATCCCATACAGTAAACATCTTTTCTCACTTAGCAAATGTCATTATTTTCTCTCTTTTTTTTGGGGGGCTGGAGTGCTTCCATCCTTAAACTCTCACACCATCTAAATTCAGTTTCCAAAGCTTTTTTTGTTTGTTTTGTTGGACATCTACATTTTGAATCCCAAATTTCACCAAGCTCTTCCTCGTTGTCCCAGCCGGGTTGATATGTGTGTCGTGGTGAAACACAAGGTTGATTTTAAAGCATACAGCAGGTCAGATAAACAGGAATTCAGACAAACACATGCACAAGGGCTTATTTTTAGTTTGATATGAAGACATACAGTTGATGGAAATCTTCCAATGACACGAGGTAGCCTCTTTTTTTTACTACTGAAAGATGTATTTTTTTACTTTACTCTGAGTCGTTTCCTTCCACTGTCACATTTGTTTTAAATCAACATCAAGGCATTTAAAGCATGTTTCATCTGATGCTTAGGTGTTTCAGCCTTATTAGCATATCACTGTTTATCATTTTCACATCGCAGCCCTAAGTAGACTTCTCCAGTGTTCATCCTGGATGTGTTTACAGTGTAGAGTTGTGTTGCAAACTTTTGACAGGAGTCCTCGCATTCCCCCATCAGCCTGTTTTCCTTTTTATGTCATCCATCTGTTCCCAACTTTCTCCATTCCTGTGTTTGTTCCCCTCATCTCCGACTCCTTGCCTCTCAGCTATCTTACTTCTTTTCTTTTTTCTTTTTCTTTTTTTTTTTTCTTTAAGGAGTATGTGAGAGCGCAATCACAGAGACTCCAAGCTTTTCCGCACAAGCAGCCAAATATATACTCGTGGTTTTTTTTCTCCCCCCGCATGTTTATTTTGGGTTTTCTTGAGGGACGACATATCTGCGGGGAAAGAAACCCAAACGGCCCGCAGCGGGTGCTTTCCCTCTGGGGATCGTGGCGGCGCGGGGGTAAAAATAGGAAAGTCTTTTTTGGGAAATGGAATTAAGGATTGGTGAGCGGCCTCCCGGGGGTCCCGCTCGCTCAAAACTGGAATGGGATGGGAGAGAGATCATCACTCATTTATTCCTTTGTATGTGTTTTTTTTTTCATTCCTTGCTTTCCATTCCGCATGCGAAAACAACAATTTGGGTCTTGTTTGAGACACAATAGAAAAGTACCACAGGCAGTCGTTAATTTCTCAGAACAATTAGCAACAAAACATGACATAATTACTTTACACCCCCCCTCACCCCCCTTTCTTTCTTTTTTTTGCAGATTAAACAAATCACTCCCAGTCTCCTCCTCCACTTAGCTCTTCTTGTTTCTGCCCCTGTATGTAAATCTACTCCCAGGCGTGGATTCAGTATCTTCTGCCCCCTCCTCTCCTCTCCTGGTCAATTGAACTTGATGGCTGTCACTGTAGGATTTGTGTGTGGGTTGGGAGGAATTCTGGGATAGGAAAAAATCCTCCTCCGCTCTGACTTCTTGGTTTGACCTGTGTTTAACATGCTGTCTGCTACGGCAATCTACTACTACTACTACCGCCGCTGCATTCATGGAAACGGTTCCTCTGCAGGGTGGGCGACCGGCTCAGATTGCATCAAGTGGGATGGTGGGCGAGCGAATTGTTTTGTTCACCCGGGTTTTTACTGCAGCTAAGCTGCGGAAGTATTTATAATGTCTCCCTTGGCTGACATTGGCCTTCATCCAGCAACTGTCATCGATACAATGGAGGTTCTCCCCGGCTAAACCCTTTGACCCCTTGATCGCTCTTTCTTCACTGAAAGGCAGTGAATGAGTATGGAAGCTTGTCTTGCAGTGAGCTGTCAACACACCAGAAAATATTTCCATCAAAGAGTTTTCCATGTTGTTCTGCATTTGCCAAAATTTAACACTGAATATATGCAATTATTCTACATAAAAATCATCACATTACATATTACTCATCCCTGATCTTATATCCCTTCAGTTCATGTGTTCCCTTCTAGGTATTTGTTGAACAGGAACAACCATAACTCTTTATATTGTGCTTTGTGCATGTATGGCTACAGAAATATACGTGCACTATGAATGCTGGCCTTACAGTATCAGGCAGCTCGAAGACAGACGAGGTTCAGTCAGTATGCACATGACTTTCAGGCTCATTTATGGAGCTTTTATATTTAGAACATTTCAAAATCAACCAAAATATCTACTCATTTTTAATATTACACTCACACAGTCAGTCTACTGGTCACGATGAGAACTTTTGTATAATATCTTCTGTGGTTCTGGAGGACGTTTCCATTAAAACAACACCAAAAAAAGTATTATAATACGGACATCATAAGGACGATCTCTGGTAGCCTAGCATTAAGGCAAGAAGTAGGGCCAGATAGGACCATATTAAATATGACTAATACTCCTTTAAAACAAGTGAAATGCACATGATTCACATCTGGTGGGTGGGTGTGTGTGTGTGTATATACATAATACGTGCTAGGGACCAGTCAGCATCTACTGCACACGGTTTCACTTTTGGAGATCAATATTTTGAGTCTAAATGAACAAGTGATCTTAAAAGCGTGAAGATGAAACGGCCATTTCTCGTAACGGTTGCACCGAAGTGATCACTTCCCGTTTCACTCAGCCTTGCCCTGTAATTGCCGCTCATAATTGCGTGGGCAAATGTGTGAGAACTGTGAATAAAGATTTCATTGGAAATAACAACCCAAAAAGGGGATGTTGGCATCAGCATATATTGGTATGATGCAGAGCGGAGGAGACATGTGGTGGACAAAGGGAGAAGTGTGATGCAGTGAACACTCTGGGGGGGAAAAACAACTGCCGTTTAAATGTGCAAACGCTATGAAGCCAAGCACTGCCGAGCACTGATTACTGACGTGACGCCTGCTCTTGCTCACGGCTCTATAGAAAGCTGCCGGTATGCGCAGCGTCACGTCCACGTCAGCACGGGCCACAGCTTTCATCACTCAGCCGGTCACTTGGGTGCGGCTGGGGGCTTAGCGAAGCTGCTGTCCCCGTGACTAATGAGACAAATGCGCACGCACACAAATACAAACGACTTCATGCGCAACGAGAACGCTCACGCTGGCATTCCCACACAGAGAAAAATGACTTGAAAACATTTGCGAGTGTTTGCAGGAGAAATTCATATTCAAAACACGGTTTGAAATCTGTTTGATATACAAAGTGGTTGTGTGAAGGCTGCAGCGGGGTGATTGGAACCAGAAACCGGGAGAACATAGAATCAAAGCCCCTAGAATGAAGACACAGAGCGAACAGAGTGCACGAAAGACTTCACATGGTATCATGAGAGCATAATAAGCACAATGTGGGGAAGAAAGGACTGCTGATTTAAGGGCTTATTATACTGACAATACCAGATTAATGTCAGATGTTTGTTTAGGATTTTAAAACAATTTAACTACATTAAATAGATATATTTTTTTTACTTCTTACCAAATGTAAGATTGTTCAGCGCACCAAATCGCAGAAACTCATTCTAAGAGACAAAGAAAACAGACAAGACCAGAAAAGAATTAGCTTGAGAACTGAGCTGAGCTGACTCCATCTCATGATGACGAGGATGATGAAGATGATTACACTTTAATCGCTCGACAACTTGGGAAAGAGTGAGATGAGAAGATGGATACCACTTTCATATGTCTGTCCAATATGAAACTTGAGTAATTGGCGGGTTAGCTTAGCTTAGCATAATTACTGGAAACGGGCAAAAACAGCTAGCCCTTCTCACTCAAAGTCCTTCGTCTGGTTGTCGCCGACAGGTTGCCAGGCAACCACCGAGTACGTTTTTTTGTACTCTTTGATTTTTGACTGGGTGAAACAAAAGAGATCAGCTCATGAGCTTTAGAGGTGCTGGCAGGCATTTTTTGTTTCACCTTTGGTCAGACCCACTTGTTTACAGATTGTATGCTAAGCTAAGCTAACCAGGCTCCAGCCACAAATTTCCCACGCTGACGCCTGAGTGGTATAAACGAACGTGGACCAAATCCTGCCCCCAGCCAGGCTGTGTTTTATGAAAGTATGAAAGAAATGAA
Source organism: Ophiodon elongatus (assembly GCA_016806645.1). NCBI lineage: Eukaryota > Metazoa > Chordata > Actinopteri > Perciformes > Hexagrammidae > Ophiodon > Ophiodon elongatus. The sequence goes on along the minus strand of JACSYO010001999.1, from coordinate 1,729,512 downwards.
ATGACGACATCCAACGGATGGCAGCATGGCTCAACCGGGCATTCGTTATTAATAAGTCTACGACAAAAGAAACCAAAAGAGGAGAAAGAAAGGTGTAAACAGCAGAGTGAATGATGAATTAATTAATTATGGCAAGTCTAATCACTGGATTATTTATTCAGCTGTTTTCACTATCCATAATTGATTGGAGAGCATTCTTGGATTGCTTTTTTTTTTTTTTGCAGGTCAGGACAAGGTCACTGGCCTTCGACCTGGTCTGAAGTCTGTGAGTGTTTTAGTTCGGACTACTGCTGGACCAATTAGGATTTACCTTTTAAATGTTGCTCTCGTCAGAGTGGCAGATGCACACAAATGACGTTGTATCAATTAATTTTTACAAGTTTGTTATCAATCTGATTGCATCGGATCCATCACTCTTTTTTAGAGGCAACGACTGGACCAGATGTGACTTCGGGCTCTGCCGGTCTGTACTGGTCTGAAACTACTCAAGTGAGTCCTGGTCTAGAGGACTGTAATTCTTTGTGCAGCAACAGAGTCAAGGTCCCCCCCATCAAAGAGGAAATGACTTCACGAGACTCAGAGGCCACTGCAGTGCCTGGGGGAGGGCTGGTATGTGGTGTGTGTGTGTGCGCGCACACACACACACACGCACACACCTTCAAACCCATGCGTTAATGTGCCACACACAAATACAAAATTGCAAGACACAAAGTAAACACAACACTGCAGGAACACACACACATGTAGGTACTTTAAATACACTCACACACACACAGTCCGGCCTGTCGGGTGCTGAGCGCGTTGTTTATTTCTGCTCGCCTGTGTGAGAGTTAAAAATGGAATGTTTCAGCTACATAAAACGTTTCCTGTTTTGACGACTCCCTCGCTGAGCTGTTCCCTCAGCTAAATAGTCCCAGAGCACCACGTCATGACACACAGGGAAAATGTGTGTGTGTGTGTGTGTGTGTGTGTCAGTTTCTACATAAACAGTGTACGTTGACTCATGGGTATCCTTTGTGTGTGTGTGTGTGTGTGTGGGTGTGTGTGTGTGTGTGTGTGTGTGTTAATGCACATTTACACCAGTCTGCGTGCTGGTGTGTACAGTGGTGGGCAGTCTTGTTGTTCTTGTTTGTGTTACGTGGTCTCTTGTCTGCCTGCCCTTTTTGTGTTTGTGTGTTTAAGTGTGTGTGTGTGTGTGTGTGTGTGTGTGTGTGTTACCAAAAGAACAGGAAGAAAGCACTGTGTCGCTCAGGACAGACTCTCATTTACTTTAGGTAGATGCATTTCAAGTAGATTTTAAATAAAATAAAAACATTTAAGTACTTTATATTTTCTCAAACCACAGGTCAGGACCCACAATTGGGCTGCAGGTCCCACTCCACTGTGCCCCCGAGTGGCTCTCTGAGTCAACGAAACAAGTTCTGAGAGGTGCTGCTACAGATGCATCTGCTTCAAAAAAATAACCCGGGCCCCTTTCATTAGTAGTTACTCAACAATCTGACCGAGAGCTGCAACGATTCATCTCGATTGATCAGCGAGTGTTTTGATCATCAAGGCGGAGTTTCTGTTTTTTCATGCAAAAATGCTGGACATTTGCTGGAAACAGCTTCTAAAATGTGAGGATCTGATGCTTTTCTTTGTCCTATACTGTAATTAAGTAAGTTGAATAGCAAATCTTTGTGTTTTGGACAGGTGATTGATCAAAACAAGCAATCTGAACACTTTAGGCTGTGGACAATTAGAGCGAGGCCATAACCATCGCAGCACTAATCTCACCATACGGTCCCTTTAGTGGCTGTTGTGGAGCATTCGATGATGTCACACGATCTTCGTCACATCCTCGCCAGCAGAACGAGAGCTGTCACGAAAATGTCCTTGCCGCGCGTCCTCGAGGACTTGTCCTCCGTGTTGGCTTTAAAGATTCAAAGCACAAGTTCAGAGTTGAACCAGGAACAGTTGAGCTGCTGTCCTGGAGCTTTCGATCGTGTTCAATGATCTTCATCAGCAGGCGAAGCTCAGTTTTCAGGCTAACACGGAATAACGATCTAAAATAAGAGAGCGCCAAGCACATCGTTGCACCCAAAGACGTCATTCCTCTCGCTGTCAGATTTATTAAGCATGCAAACCTCCTTCGTTTGGAAATATTGTAATCATTCCATAGTTATGATTAAAAACAGATAATCATCTAATGGGAGGAATCCCAGATACAGATATTTTAACCATGCAATTTTTTTGACAAATCCCCCACTGCTCTCTGTCCAAATCACTCACAAGTCTTTCAGACATTCTGCTGACAACCCAAAGAAAACACAGACTCCTGCGGAGAGACGGAAGCCGATTGCATCTCTACACTGTGACACGGGTCTCTGAGGAAGAATATGCACAACAAAGCATACGAACACACACACACACACACACACACACACCTCCCACCCACTGCCTTTGAAACAATGCACGGGCCCACCGCTAAGACCAACCGACATATAGACGCTCACTAAATGTACAGAGTTTGTGCTGCTGACTGCTCTCGGTACATGCATGAAAACACGCTCCAATGCAACAGATATTTTATTTTCTCTTTCCGTCCCTTGACACATTTGTCTTTCTTGCCCACAACTCTTCTCTTTGTCTACACACACACACACACACACACACACAGACACACACACAGACACAAACTCCCTTTTCCCTTTCCCTCCCTTGTCTGTAATCCCTGCAGCTGTTGCTCTTACTCACACTGTTGCCAACTCCAGCCAAAACCGTGTGTGTGTGTGTGTGTGTGTGTGTGTGTGTGTGTATGTGTGTGTGTGTGTGTGTGTGTGTGTGTGTGTGTGTGTGAGAGAGAGAGAGACACAGAGTTACAGATAAAGCTTGATTCTCAATGAAGGAGGTGGGACAGAAAGAGCGAGGGGGAGAGATGTGAATGAGAGGATGGGGAGATGGAGAGGAGGAATTAAAAATCCCCCTCCAGTTCCCCCCTGAGAGAGCCTCCGGCTTCCCTTTTTTTTCCAGATCCCATTGTGTTTCTTCCTCACCTCCTTCCTCCACCCGTCCATCTCCACATCCTCGGCGAATGCGGGCTCGGGTATTCGGATATCACAAATCCATCAGCCACATCTGGCTCCGTCGCCAGTGTCGAGCGGAGAGTTTGGCTGCGTGCAAATAATAGCTAAATATATAACGGGATATTACATCTCCCAGGACGGCTGTGGCTTGGATGGAGCTCCTTTTGGTGTGCTCTTAAGTGAACAGTCTGAGAAGTAGATATGTTTCCAAATGAGGATACAGTACCACTGGAAATCTCTAGTGTTTTGCTCTCGTTTACATTTTTCGTTCCTTTTCTCTTCTCCATCGGTTGTTTTTGGTAAAAAAAAAAACAAGTAACTGTTTTTATTCAGTTTTGGCCTGGTGGAGCATTAAGAAACAGTCTGCTGTTCACCGTCTGCAGCACACTCCATTAGAGCTGCTCGTCTGATGGTCAAACAGCGTTGTAAAAACCTCCTCCACCCAGAACCTTTCTTGGCCATGTCTTTTTTCGCTTGTTCCAACAATGTCTCTCACGCTTTGTTTACAACTGAGCGCAACAAATGAATGCCCTCAAGGAGAGACTGTCTGAATATGTGCGCTATTATCTCCATGTTTAACGATTATCGCCTCCACCCCACCCCCTCTGTAAAAGACCCCTTTTCATTTGCATATGGAGATACGATTTGAGACACCGAGGACGCTCACGAACACCATGTGTGAAGGCGAAGGTCTGTGATCGGATTGTCGTCGTCCAGATGCAGATCTATCCAGATGCAGACCTATCCAGATGCAGAACTATCCAGATGCGGACCGCTCATCAGATCCCATTTACACCTATATGTATAGATACATGCACGCTGCCTCTGGATGTCTTACTTGGATATGAAAAAAAAAAAAAAAAAAGATTAATGCAAGGTGTAAATCGGGATGTGATCCGATCAGCCGGACCACATCTGGAGGCGGCTTCCTTCGCTTATAGGAAAACCCGACAACAGCTCCGAACATTAGTTGGAGTTCCTCTCAAAAAGTAAATCAATTTCACCACCGAGTTCAGGTCTCTGGGCGTGATCGCCTGTGTGACCAAAAACTACTTCTCACCACAGTTTTCGGGGTGGTTTAAAAGGTTAAAAAGGTTACCAAGCTTGCATAACTTTCTGTCTCCGTGTAAATCACCCGACAGGTGCTGTAGCACAGAGCTGCCGTATAGCCCTGTGACATTTTAATGGACTATATCAAATGTACATGTCACATCCAGACGTCTAAATTCAGACATGCTATCACACAGCAGACCCTAGACACACACACACACACACACACACACACACACACACACACACACACACACACACACACAGCAGTTTAAAAGGAGAGTGAATGTGATTAAATTACAACACAGCTACCAATGTGTAGAATATTAAAGTTTAACTTGCAGCAGCACACACTTGAATGTTAACTCCATCTCATCTCATTTTATAAATGTACAAATACTCAGCTGTTATATGTCCCAAATAGGTAATCGGTGACCTCATAGTGTTAATTATGTATTATTCAGTCATATGTGATAAAAAGACATGAGCTTCCTGTTGTTGTTGTTTTTTTGATTAATTTTATCCGCTGTTATTCATCTGGATCTTTTCTCAGCAGAGAACATTTTGTTGTGTTCATTCAGTTATTTCCGACACTGGCTTGTTATAAACAGTTCTAATGTGCTGGACAGAATGAACTGTCTTCGCTGCCTCGTTGCAGCTTGTGTACGTCACTGGCAGCATCATGTACACACTGCTGTTTGGATGAAACCAGGGTTTATTTACATTCAAGTTAGGCCGCAGCGACACACTGAAATATGACATATTGTGCAGGCTGTGCACTCCTAATGATGTGTTAGGGGCTGCTTCATATCTGTTTTTATCCGACCGGTCATCAGGTCATCATGCTGTTACCCCGACTGGTATTCAAGTGGTACTGAGTTGATTTGCTTTCAAGCATATTGGCAAATCTAGATTTTTGATCATGTTTCCCGAGAGACGGCCTCTTTGTGCATGGCGGCTTTGTCGCCACAGCGACCGCGCCCGTGGGCGATTCGGACACATCCCCTGTTCGTAATACACACCGTCAGTGCAGCTATACATTCTCAATGACCTCACATGTGCTATAGGTTCAGAGCCGGGAAAGTGTGTGTGTCTGTGTGTGTGTGTGTCTGTGTGTCTGTGTGTCTGTGTGTGTGTGTGTGTGTGTGTGTGTGTGTGTGTGTGTGTGTGCCTGCCCTATGTGGTTCACCAGCAGTGAAGAAAAAGACATGACCCGTGTTGGAAGGCTGCTGCTTGAGAGGCCAGAACCACACTACTTAACTACTGCATCACACACTCTCACACACACACACCGTCATCACAACCATTCACTGTAAAATCCTCCAACATATGGATGCTATAAATTCAAACAGACCTATAAATTCTTCAGCAACGCACTTCAAATTTTTTTCAGTAGAAATGCTCTTACTCCTTCGGGTTTGGTGCGTTTTTTTTTTTTAGGAAGTTAAAACCATAATTCTTCCCTAAAAGACAGCTGGCATGTTAAATCGACCGGGATATTGACGAGCTGTACACTCAGACACTGGTGGGGGGATGGGGGGTGGGGGCGGGGGGGCGGGGGGCTCTGTTACATTAGTGAGAGTTTTTTGGTGCTGGCAAAGAAGGAGAAGAAAAATAAGCTTGTGAAATGTTTATCTTTATGAATGATCACGTCCTTGACATTTCATTCTTTACTAACAACACCAGAAATGAACTGTGCTGATGTAATACCGAAAACTCGGTTGACAAGTACTTCGTGGAACTTCGTTAAGAAAATATCACAAGTGCCGACATGAAACTTGATGAAAAAAAGCTCAAAACAATTCACCCAGCCAAACTCTGTGCCAAGACGTTTAAAGGCCCGTGCTTCCTTAATTATGCGGTCTTTCAGCAACTGCTAATGAAAAGATGAAAAAAAACAACAACAATGTGTGTTGTTGCACATCGGGTAGCCAGTGAGTGAGTGCTGGGAAGCCGGGGAGTATTGCATGTCATCTAACACTAACATTCTTTAAGTAGGTCAAGTGGAGACGTGATTCCCAGCCTTTTCCATAAACCCACTGATGTAACGCTGACCCACAAAACAGCAGCAGCTGCTGGGATCAGGGGTCTGGACCCCATCTCATCTTCTCCTTCCTCCTCCTGCCTGCTCCTCCTCCTCCTCCTCCTCTTTGTCCTCCTGCTCCTTTCCTTTCCTTTTCTTTCGGTCGCTTTCACTTTTACTCTTAAACTCACCCGCGTCGTTACATCATTCCATGCCAGTGTTGCTGTCATCATGACTCTAACCGAATAGTTGCCTAATCTTAACCCGAACCACAACCTCAGCTGTTTATTTGTCTAAACTTTACCTGCATAGTTACCCTGCAAGCGACCGTGGATTTGTTTGGCTTCTCGATTTCACTCGTGCAGATTGGACTGGACTGAAATTATTGCCTTTTAAAGGTCCTGCTTAACATAACTGGGCCACAGTGTTTACATCTGTTGGTTTCATTGTAGTGGCTGTGTAGAGGAACCTACCCCTTCATTTGATCGATGGATGAAGAAATGGATGAACGGTGTCAATAGGTGACAATACCAGCAGTGGGCACTCTACTGGCTTTTTTCCCCCTGAGAATGGCCTCACATTCTCCGGTTCTACCCAGTAAAGCCGATGCTGAAGTGTCTTAGAACATGCATTCTCTCTACTGACCAGCAGGGGGCGGCTTCTCTGGTTGCAAATAGAAGTCTGATTGTATAGAAGTCTATGAGAAAATGACTCTACTTCTCTCTTGATTTATTACCTCAGTAAACATGAGTTTATGGTCTCAATCTCTAGTTTGACGTCTTCTTCAATACAGCATGATGTTCATTTAGTAAATTATGCTCAAATTTCAAGTCAAATAGACCATAAAGCAAGGTATGCTTTTAGGGCGAGCTTACTGTGATTGACAGGTCACTGCCGCTACCAGAGACGTATACGACGTCTCCACGTCACCCCTCCGCATTCCAAATATGGTAACTTACGTTCATTGGCTGCAAATAAAAAAAAACAACATGGCGACGGCCGTGATCCAAGATGGTGACGGCAAAGTCGTCAAACTCGAGGCTTCAAAACAGCAGTCCACAAACCAATGGGTGACGTCACGATGACTACGTCCACTTCTTATATAAAGTCTGTGAGTAGAACGGACATTTACATTCAAAGAGCAGGATGGTCAGAGTGGCGGCCATTTGTCTGTGTACCTGAGCCGACACCATTCCTTTATTTCTAGCGTTGTCTGCTCATCTTTTTTAATTCATGAGCTAGAAGTCTGGACTTCAGGCTTCACGTGCTTTCAATTAATTCAACTTGAGCCCTGCCCTCGGCTAGATTTGTGGTCTTGTGCCAGCTATAACCACTAGTGTGCCAAATTAGATCTGATCTTTTTCCCAGAAAATTTCCTCAACATGTGTAAGCCCACAGTTTTCTCCAGCAGTGGCAACGCCACATGACTGACTGACTAATATAGCTAGTCATACACAAATATCTAAAAAACATGTATCTTGAACGGCAGCTAAACTGTGACTTAAATGATCAGACACTCTTGTTGCTTTGAAAAATGTCTTGAAATGGAGTTAATTTCCTCCAAAAAGAAAATGATTGGTAAGTCTACCTTAAGAATGGGGGTACACAGCGTTAAATACATACTATATGAAGATCATAAAGAGGCGGAGTTTGTCAATTTAAAAGATAATTTTGCAAATAAAAAAAAGAAAAGAAAAGTCACAGCATCATTTAGTTTTGCATGAAACCGCTCAGTGAACTACGCCTCTCGTCTCGCACAGTCTACGTCACCAACACAGCCGTTACCTTGGGTTGCAAACTGGGTAACTTAGCTATATCCATGCGCAAATGTTACATGCTCTTATCTGATGCGTTTTATCCAGTGACTCTTTTTAGCAACTAGGAAGTGTAAGAACGAGCAGACCCCTTGCTCTTGTGGGTACATCACGGTGCGAAACACACAGGCGTCGTAGCTTCAGAGAGAGACGTCACTTAACGTGACTTTTGGGTGGGCAGTCTTTCCGGTAAGATATTTTCACAGTCTTATACTTCAATAGTTTTACGACTTTCTTGACATGCAAAATCATATTTTAAATTGACACACATATGTGTATTTCATGGCACAATTCAAACAGGATGAAAAAGGTATTTGTCCCTCTTGTCCCACTATACATGTTCTTTTTCCCGAAAACAGGTCCCGTGGTGGTCAACCCGAAAGGGGCGGGTCCTCATCTCTCTATTATGGTGTGAGGGGTGAATTTTGTGATTGACAAGCCAGTCCTATGTATGTGAACTGTTCTGAACACTGAGGCCTCCGTCTTGTGTTTCTTCTCCTGACAGCGGGATGGATTAGTGACGCCTAGCAGACACGGCTGGTAACCACAACAGAGGAGGGGAGGTGGAAAAACACAAGACACTCTCTCACTCACTTGCTCACTAATCATTGTGTACAAGCATCACACCCACATCTGGAGACATCTTTCCACACACAAAGCATGTGTGTGTGTGTGAGTAAGTGAGAGACGGTGACGGTGAACAGGAGTTTAGTCAGAGGATGACAGAAAAGGTATGTTACTGTGTGTGCGTGTGTGTGTGTGTGTGGTTTGTTGAGGGTTGCTGGTTTGATTTCTAGTAGTGAGGTTGCAAATGGCAAATAAGGACACTTGACCTCTTTTAAGAACGGGAACTGGAAAGTAACAAATCTGCATTGTGTGTGTGTGTGTGTGTGTGCAGATATGTAGCTAGCCACCCCTCCAGAGGGACCTCGCCCTTGCATTCAGTCAGTTTAATAATAAACACATTCTCTGCTTTTGGACACACACACACACTTTCTTTGTCCTTTTTTCAACACACACGCACATGTGGACCCTTATGTTTGCCATGCATTTGACAGTGTCGCACGGCATTGTTTCTTTTGTCCAAAATGAGACTCAGATGTGTTGAGGGAGTCCGATAAACAACGTGCGGCGAGCCAGCCGCTTCATCAGGCTGCACAGAATCAGTACAAAAGCCCGCAGATCTGACCTCTCGCTTCAAATTAAAGCAAGGACTTTCATTAAAATATGTTATCCCCAGGATCCAAATGAGAATTTAGTGTCTTACTGCTGGACCCAGGATTTCATATTGCTAGCTTGTGTTCTGGCTGGACCTGCCAGAAGAAGGCCTGTAACCTATTTTGGGTCTTTTCCGTACCCCGAGTTTAAGAAACCTGGGAGGGGAAGATGACAAAGTCAGACCAAAAACTGATTCTCTTCATGTGAACTGATGTTGCTCTGCATCCTGCATCTCCACCCTGGCTTTAGTGTTTTTGACTCATCGCACATCATTTTCTTTGGAGGCTGTGAGAGGACTTTAATTAGCGTTTAGTACTTTTACAACTGAACTGTAAAGCTATAAATTAAGAGTGTTGATGTAATTAAAAAAACAAAAACACTGCTGGATGGTTTTCATTCCCAGCTCATGTGGATATTCAACGCTCTCCATGCTGAACTTGTCACAAGAGCACTTGCATAACAGGGAAAGCTCATTCAGCTTAACACAAAGTGATCTGTCATAATCTCTAACTCCAAACCAAAACATTCTCAGAGTTTTTCTATTCAAGTCAAAAAAAAAGGAAAGAAGAAAGACACAACATGCATTGTATCACAGTGCTGTTGTGGTAATATTTATAGAATTTAAAGTCTTTTGGCAACAATGAAGAATCTTTGGCACAGCCACTCGACTTGAGCAACAGTGCACTGCGTTGTGACTTTACAGTACGTGCAGCGGAATAATATTTCAAAACATTTTGTATTTGGATGGTCACATCGTCTCAACATGAAAAAATACCCCCCCGACCCCCTTAAATTATGAATAAAAGCCAATGAGACTTGAAGCTTTGATTCACATATTGTGGTGCTTTTCAACCACCACAAATGTTTGAATGGATACAAACACGATAACCTGTGAAGTTTTCTTTAGTATTCTGTTTACATCCATATTTGCGATGGCCAGCGGTCTGACCTTTGACCCCTGCTTTTACCAGGCAGATTGTTACATCTCTCAAGAAAAATAACTGTCATCATCATCAGTTGTTTGTCCAAATGTCTAAAATAAGGTATGATTGAGTTTAACTGACCAGGCCTTTTAGTGTCTCTTGTCTGTAAGGAGTGAAGACAGGATTTTATGGTCTCAATCGCTAGCTTCAAGTCTTCTTCAATACAGCATGGTTTTCATTTAGTAAATTATAGTCCTATTTAGAACAGAATAGACCACAAAGCAGGTTATGTTTTGGGCGTGGCTACCTTGTGACTGACAGGTCGTTAACACGTCTGGGTTTTCGTCTGACAACTTTAACCCTTTCACAGCGTGCTTTCAGTTCATGACAGTTAATTGTGACATTTCTAGTCGCATTTAAATGTCCTATTCGGCGTTGACTTGTACTTAGCTCCACCGTCTTGTGTCACTTCTGGTTATCAAAAAAAAGAACAAGATGGCGACGGGCAAAATGCAGAACTCAAGGCTTCAAAGCGACAGCCCTGCAAACCAATGGGTGACGTCACAGTGACTACGTCACTACTTACGTGCAGTCTATGCACCTAATCAGGTCATCAGGTCAAATTTTGCATTCGTCCAATACTTTGGCCAATGACAACATGCCTAAACTAATGACATTCCCATCAGCCTGCAGTTTGTGAGCGAGCCAAAGAGAGGAGGAAGAAAGCTGCTTGGATCCAGCAGACGCATCCAGTTAAGATAATTTGATAATTTGATGCTTTTGTATTGAGTAAAAGTCTTACATCACCGCAATAAACAGCACCAGGAACAACTTGTACATCAGCAGTGAAATATGTTGCTGTACTAGCCATACCTGCTCATAACACTCCAGCCAAGTTATACTTCCAACAACGCCAGCACGGTACAAACTCCTACTGTATCGATCAACAACCACATTAAACCCCACACACAGATTATTACGGTCAGCTTTTTTGTGCAAGCAGCTTTTTCCCTTCAACAACTGCTTAATCAGTTCCTCCTTATGCACTAACTCTCTCTCTCTCACACACACACACACACACACAAAGGTTGACCCGGAGGGGAGGAAATTGAATTAGCAGGGTGTAATGCAGCTCCTTGTGTGTGTAATCAGAGCAGGCTCAGAATACAGGGCCATTGTAAGTCACTGTGGTCGGAGTCGGAGAGCCAGCGACCGCTGGGGGAAGCTGCCCTTATCACTAGATATGATTACAGCCAGGGGAATGTGTGTGTGTGTGTGTGTGTGTGTGTGTGTGTGTGGGGGGGGTGGTGGTGAGATTTGTGTGGGAGTCATAGCTGACTGATTGCACGGGGAATGTGCGTCTACATGCTCGGGTTCGAGTGTGAGAGTAATTTTGAAATTTTTTAATGAATGCCAAAAACTCTCCCTCAAAAAACTCAAATCTTTTACACATGTAAAAATAATGATAACATTTCTGACATTCATTACCACTAACCCCTCAGATATTTCTGGATTTTTTCATATATATATATATGTATATATTTACGGTAACGGCAACGCCAAAAAAAAATCGTTGTTTCCACTATGATTGTTCGGCCCGGGCCGTGGTTTCCACGGTGGATGTCATTGTTTTTCACTGTCTGTTAATTATTTTTGTGCTTGTATTTTGCCTCCTCCTGATATAGTGTTTCCTGCTATTGTGTTTTTTTTCTACTAGGCAGGCTGCCTCTGGACCGGAGCCAGCTGGTCCCTCCTACCTTAAAATACACACACACACACACACACACACACATACACACATACACACACACACACACATAATACAATACACACATCCATGACCATGAACACACACACATACACTCTGGTTTCCCTCTGCTCTCCCTTCCTCCTCTTGGCACTTGAGAGAAAACACAAGAAGTCAGTGATACGGCAAACCAACTGTGTGTGTGTGTGTGTGTGTGTGTGTGTGTGTGTGCGTGCGTGTGTGTGGAAGGGAGGGAGAGAGTCCACCAGTCAGTTCAGAGGGGTTAATCTCTCTCTCTCTCTCTCTCTCTCACCCTCTCGCGCTCTCTCGCTCTCTCTCTCTCTCTCTCTCACCCTCTCGCTCTCTCTCGCTCTCTCTCTCTCTCTCGCGCTCTCTCTCTCTCACCCTCTCTCTCTCTCTCTCTCTCTCTCGCTCTCAGTCTCCCTCCCTCTGTTGCCTTTTGTTGCGGCCCCTCACTTTCTCAACACTTGGACAGAGGGGAACTGATACTGTGCCGGTGTGTGCGCGCGCGTGTGTGTGTATGTATGTGTGTGCACGTGTAGTTCGGGTGTCCTCACAACTCTCGATCTCTCTGGACTGAACTGTACGTGAACATGACTGACGGGACTTTCTGACGCGCTCCTCATGCTGAATGTTCACACTACAGACTGGTAAGTTGTGTGTTTGGGGTTTGCAGAGGGATGAGAGAGTGTGCGTGTGCGTGCGTGTCGGTGAAAATGCCCCTTTGCGTGTGCGTGTGCATGTGGGAACCGCCGTCTGGAATGCAACAGGTCATTTGTAAACCTGGTGTTTCCTTTTCTTTATTTGCGCGAGCTCCAGTTTCAGCTGGAGCTGTGGAGACATGTCGGCCGTCCTCTGCCTCCCCGTTCCGCCACTTCTCCTTACCCCCCTCTCCCTCTCCCTCTCTCTGCCCGGCCCAGAGTTACTCAAGTTACCGGCTTCCTCCTGTTGTTATGAGTCCCGTGGTTTCTGTGCAGCACCTCCGAGGGCGCTCCCACGCTCTCCCGAGGAGAAAGGGAGGAAGGAAAACAGGGATAACCATTTCGGAGCCACAAAAGAAGTGGGAGAAGCGCGCTCGGCTTTTTTTTTCATCCCGTGTCTCCTCTGCGCATCTCTCGTGCACGCGTGTGTCCCTTTAACGCTCAAGCAACTCAAGGGGAAACATTTATTTTTTTCTTCCGCGTGTCTGGTTGGCTACTTTATTTTTTTGGTTGTGTTTTCTGGACAAAAAGTTTTCTCTTTTCTTCGGAGGTGGTGGATTGGCTGAGGTGGTTAGAAAATTGGAAACAGAGCCACCCACAGTGGAAGTGAGTCAGCCCGGCATTTAGTGGTGTGTTGACTTTGGAAAGGGCAGGGATTGGGGGTGAGGTGGGGTGGGGAGTGGGGGGGTGGGGTGGGGTATTTGGGGGGGACAGATGAAATTGTCAGAAGAAAAGAGGAAAAAATCCGAAAGTGTCAATTTGTTCAGATTTTCTGCTAAGGGTGTGCGAATCCCAGCTAAAGTGGGAGCAGAGTGGTTTACAACGGGCATTAAAGGAAGAGAGAAGAGGAGAGGAGAGGAGAGGAGAGGAGAGGAGAGGTAGAAGCCAGAGGCTGTTTATAAAGGGAGGGAGCGGCTTGTGTCCATCTGGGACAATCCCAAGTGCTGAAAGCTTCCCCACCCTGATCCCAAACAACTCTTCCCCCCAACCCCACCCCCTTTCTCCCCCTATGCCTTCCTCTCTCACTCTCTCTCTCTCTCTCTCTCTTTCTCTCTTTCTCTCTCCCTCTCTCTCTCTCGCTCCTTCAGAGAAAGTGGGTACTTTTTCGTTGCAACCTGCAAAATGCATCCCACTTGTTGCATTTCTTCTTTTTACACACACACACACACACACACACACACACACACACACACACACACACACACACACACACACACTGCCTACTCTCCTTTCTGTCTCTCTGCTCTTCTCTCAGCTCATCTAACCAGCATTCTACATGCAGCTCCTAACAACATGAAAAAATACGACACAAGTCTTTTCATCCACGTTCTTTGTTTGTTTGTTTGTTTGTTTGTTATGCAGGCCTCGCAAGATAATGCAAGTGAAATCTGTATTTTTGTGTAACTTAAACTATAAACAGTTTCACTGTAGCTGTGTTTTGGATCTTAAGTCAAATTATTATTTTCATGACAAATTATATGTTACCAGAAGCATAAGCTTCTATACATACATGTCAGATGCTTATTACACATGCTCTCCTCCTCCTTCTCTCAGCGTTTCTTTTTTTTGTTCCAGAAACTAAGAACAAAAACAAAAAGCCTGCTCGACTCCTTCTCCTCTTCCTCTTCCCCTTCCCTCCCTCCCTGCTTTGCTCCCTCCACGCTGCCTGTGTCTCCAGCGATAAGGGGACAGCGACGGTAGCACTTCCTCTCGCCACAGGAAGCAGGAAGTGCTGATTTCCACCGCAGCCTGTCTGGGCAAACTCTGTGCCCGGTCCGCTTGGGATTCTCGTCGCTCACGCACGTGCACGCACAAACGCGAGCAGCACACACTCCCAGACATGCAGGACATGCGGTAACATACATACATAGAGGACCATCTGCTCTGTGTGTGCGTGTGTGTGTGTGTGCGTGTGTGTGTGTGTGTGTGTGTGTGTGTCACCTGTCTGCGGACAATGACCCCACTATATCTTCGCAGCCTGATGGTTTTCATGGGAAACCACCTGGGAAGCTGAACCCACTCTGTGTCTCTTTGACCTCGGAGTCGGCCTGCAGGTCAGAGGATGATTGGCTAATTATTGCTCTAATCACAGCAAATGTTTTGTTATCGCCCTCTTTGGCCGCGGAGGTCGTGGGTGGCGCTGTTGAGCTTAAGAAAACACAAACAACCATTCATCAGCTAATGGATTCCAGTTCTACTGAGGGGTGGGAGGAGGGAGGGAGGGAGGGAGGGAGAGACAGAGAGAGGGATGGAGGGAGGCTGACATGTAAAGAGAAAGTGGGGGAAGGCAAAGAATAGGGCGTCTGAGGGCAAGCAACGCTACCTGATGGATTTATTTATTTTTCTTCATATAAGCGAGAGCCTTTCTCCTGTCTCGAGTCAAATTAAGGATTTTTATAATCACAGTGGTGGTTTCTTCGTCTGTGACTTTCAAGTTTGTACGGACAAAAGAGGGGCGTCATCATCACTTCTTTGAGAAAAGGCCAAAACATGGCAGAACACACTAGTAGCGCAGAGAAAATCACGCTTTATTCAAGAAAATCTTGGCAACAAATAACAGGCTCATTGACCGATTTTTATCTTCACTTGTTCCAAGACAGCATCAGGAGGGGTATTCTTTTTCAGCTCGTGACGCACATGAACTTCACCATGATCAGAAAAACAAGTGAAATTATGTTGCAAGGAACATTGTCAAAAAATAGAGAGATTTAGGAAAGATGGAACTTTGAGAGTCAAAGAGAGGAACAAGGTTGCGAGGAAAGTGATAGAGAGGATAGACAACACTTTTTAAAAGCCCACTTTTTCAGCCCTTTTCACACCTGTGGTTTTGACCTAAATGAAATGTCTCAGTCGTCATTAAACACTTGGTGAAAGAGGAGTCAGCGACAAGAAAACAGATCAAGATGGTCAATAAAGTAGCTCAAATGGTCATTTGTACTTGGGATATGGAAGTCAGCTGAAGGTGCACAAACGTTTATAATAAAAGCATATCAGGACATTTAGGCCAGCACTGAGAATTGAAGTTATAATATAAACCTGTTTAAACATGCAGTACATACAGTAAATACAATAGTGTTAATACATAAGCCACACATTTGCCAAATATATTTTTAGGGAGAGATCATTCCATCGCTTTTCAACTGTCTTTTTAAAATCAAATGAAATACCATTATTTTTAACACACTACTAGAATGACTACTTTCACAACAGATAAATCTGTCGATTATTTCTCAGATTGATCGTATAGTCTATGAAACATCAGAAAATAGTGAAATTTGAATCACAATTTTTCAAATATCGTGTTTTGCCCAACTATAAGTCCCAAACTCAAACATATTCAATTTACTATGAAATCAAGACAGCAAATGCTCACGTTTGAGAGGCTGGAACTATCACATATTTGGCATTTTTAACTTGAAAAATGACTGAATACAATTAATTGGTTATCAAGATAATGGAAAAGTTAAGCTTAGTAAAGATTTTGATCTCTTTAGAGGAACTAGACTTTATGACTAAATTCCCTGAACAGCATTTCTATGCGCCTGTCTCAGTGTTCTGTTGCTGTGTCTTAACGGGCTGTTGCTAATAGGGCAAATGCTTTAAGAAAGAGAAAATAATATAAAGGATATGAGGACGGAGAGGAAGGCTGGCACTAGATGGAGTGGCTTCAGACAACAAAGAAACAAAGAGGAAAAGGAAGGAGGGAAAATGTAAGTGACACCTGTGAGTATGACAGAGGAGTGAGGAAGGAGAGAAAGCAAAAGGGGCCACGGCACAATCGAAAGAATACGAAGAGATTTGGGGGCGATTAGGAAACGTCGGAGATGTGATCCTAAACTATGAGTGGGTCAGGGGTCAAGAGGGGTGAGGAGGTCAGAGTGGGCCCAGCAGCTCTACTTAGAACAGGATATCCTGCAGGGAAAAACCCATCTGTCTCTCTCTCTCTCTCTCTCTCTCTCTCTCTCTCTCTCTCTCTCTCTCTTTCCGTCTCTTAAATTCCCACAGAGGGAACAGCGGAGAGGAGAGGTGTAACCTTTCACTCGAAACACCAGAGAAAACACAAGTTCCCGACTGAGAGGCTTCACTTTCATCAATCATCGGTGACTGTGACAGATGGCAGATATGCACGCCTGATGTGTCTTGACCCAACGAACTGCGTGTGTATGAAGTGTGCGTGACACAACAGTTGCATGATGTTTCCATCCTGCGCTGTTGTTTTGCGCAGGGGCAATATAGGTATTGGTGAAGATTATAAAACATCCCAATTTTATTTTTAATATACTCAGGCTTAATGTTAATATCAGCATGGACCCTGGAAAAACAGTTGTGGTATTAAATTCCTTATCCGAGATAGGGATTGTTTGGCTAAAGGTTTCAGAGTCTCTGGTGCAAGTATCTTTGCTTTGTTACCTGACCTGCTCAAGTGTCTTTGAGCAAGGCAATGAACATCTGCAAGCTTCATGGCTGCTGTACTATAACCGCCTCGGCCTGCCAACACATTCTCACTCCCACCTCGTCAAAAACCCGCTGTTTGGTCAGTGGCCCTCTGGGTCTGATACAGACGCATTTCAACTAACTCATTGTAAACCCATCCGCCTCAGTAGAAGACGGTCAGTCACTGACGTAGTGGAAAGAGCGAGAAAGTAAGCTGAGAGATGGGGACAGGGTGGATGGTTGGGTCAAACCAACACAGGACTTTCACCCAGGAAACCGCTGTTTGTGTCCCGTGTGAAAGCAAGTCAACATCGTCTTACTTTACCTTACTTTTGTTACGTTACTTACTAAGTTAGCTAACACAAGCATACTTATTTTACATAACAAACATACACATTTGAATCCAAACCACTATATTTTATAAAGCCTATCCAACGACATTTGTTGTCTACACCAAGTGTGTGAAATATGGGGAGTCAGGGAGGTGTGAGACCCCTTGATTGACCCTTGAGACCCCCTGAATGCCAAAACCTAACCAAGTACTTTTGTTGTCTAAACCTAACCAAGTAACCCTAAAATCTAGGTAAACCTCTGTTGGCAGTATATTTTGAAAAGACACTATGCATTTAAGCGGAAACTGACACGTTGTACCCGACACGTCCAGAACTGACGCTATAGAGAGTCATAGTCTTAGGCCCATCTATGGAGGAGAGTGGCATTATTATATGCAAAAGATTTACAATGTTGTACTAAATATGTGTGAGGGCTGGAGAGTAAAGTGGGAGCCTTTTGATTGGGTATCAAAGCAAAAGATTTACCCTTTTCATTTGGCCCTGTGAGGACAAAATCATTCAAACTCAAGTGTTGCCAAATAATTACACAAAGTTGGCAAAAATCATGAGGCTCTAAGAGAACTGTGCTGTGGTCTGACAGAACAATCTTATTTAAAAACAGGAAATGACCCAAAACATGAGATTTAGGTTTTGTTATTTCAAAGGTATAGACATCTGACAGCCACTGTAGATTAGATTAACCTTTTCAGTATTCTTAGATGCAAACATAACAATTGCACTTTACTTGAATAAATATTTGGAATTGCTTTTGACCGGGCAAATCATATAATTGGAGTTTATTACAAATAAGGTTTCACTATAGTAGATATTATTAGTATTTACCAATTTGGTCACTGGCTAAAAAGAACTAACAAGACGAGAAACACGAGCAGTCACATGATCAGGTTGTAAATAAACCTCCAGGTTAGCCAAATGTATATGGACAAAAACAAAAATAAAAAAACGGTCGAATTGTTACCCAAACTGTCCTCTGCAAACATCAATACCAGTTTACAGGCTTTGCTGTGGGGATGTCTACACATTCCCAGCAATCCCCTGAATGCAATGTTATTGTTACCCAAAGACCTGATGAAAATAAGAAAATAAAGTCCACGCCGACATGCTTTGCTTATTTAACTGCAATTGCATTTTTTTTAATTTTATTTCAAATCTCTGACTTTTGCAGGATGACAGGTTGCTAAAACCGTCAAGTAAACATGCTTCTTGTGAGTCCATTTGACTTTTGTTTAAAACCCTGGCTTCGCGTGTAATTGGAGAGCCTGAAGCTAAACAAACCGACAAAGTTGCCACCACGCTTTTGGACCAAAGCAAAATGTATCTGTGGGTGTGACAGCATCCTAAACAATGTGGAGAAGACGCAGGAGAATATAGCCTGACGAAGATCTACGTGACAAGAAACATTAGCACGTTAACATTATCTTGCAGCAACTTCATTTTGAAAATAAAAAGCGGAAAATATAAATACCAGTGTTAGTTTTCTACAATGTTTGAAAGGAATATCTGACTTCTCTACATCGGTGCAATGTGTCAGACAAAAGGGACAGATTTCAACCTACTAATTTTTCCCTCCGTTGAGAGACTTTGTGTTTCCTCCACTCAGCCTGATATTCTCACATTCTAGTGCGCTCTTAAGTGGGTGATATTTTCCATACGGGAACATTAACTCATGTTTTTTCCTACCGATGGTTTATGGTGATACAAGTGTGTGAGAGAGAGAGAGAGATTGAAAGCGAGAGATGAGGAACGAGAGTGTAGAGCTATTTTTGGTCTGTCTGGGTGTTTCCTACACACACACACACACGCTTCTCAGGCTTGTTGTTGTTCAGAAAGGTGGGTGTAGAGAGGGTTTTGATTTGATTTGACTATACGTTTTGAGGTTTGTGTGTGTGTGTGTGTGTGTGTGTGTGTGTGTGTGTGTGTGTGTGTGTGTGTGTGTGTGTGTGTGTGTGTGTGTGTGCACACGCGCGCTGTTGATATCTCTGGGATTTTTCTGTGGTTGCTATGGTTTCTTGCTGTGTTTTGAACAACTCGCCCTAACTCCAAACATCTTTAGGGTGTAAAGTATCCATCATTATACGCTCTTGCTCGTGCTGTCACCGGGGTTGACCTCATTTCACTTTCAATCTGACCAGATCAAACGCCCAAAAGAGGCTGCAATCCATTCGCATACCACTGTCTTTAAATCTAAGTCATTCATTTCCATTTTTGCTTTGGAGTTTCTGCACGACACTTTCCAGAGAGCTCTTGTTTTGGTGGCTTTACTTACTTGAAATTGTCTGCTTAGGGAAGTTTCTATTTTAACATTTATGGTATTTGATATCTGTAAAACCACTCTTTATTATCCTACGTGCACCTGGAATAAAGTCACATTACTTCTCTTCTTTTTTCTTTTTTTTTCAACCCTCAACACTGGGTAGTGATGACTGCACACATGACACCGTTGCTCTGTTGTGGAAAATGTCTGTCAGCGATCCATTGTGCCTTCTGTGGACTGCACATGTCAACAAGGCCTCCGATGCGGCTAGTCAGACACTCACTCTGTCTGTATTTCTTCACACATAGACATGGAAACATTATGAAAATGCGTTTAGTCTCTAAGGGAATGTTGTTTGTCTTGTTTGGGTTTCAAGTTATGTTTGCGCTGTATTTGCATTTTTAAAGTTCTTGCGTGGGATATGTGTATTCAGGCGTGGAGCTTTATGATGCTAAAATTAATCACATCTTCTTTTTTCTTTTTTTAAACTCCACACAACTGATAACCCTGAGCCTGTAAATATAATATTTACACCCATATTCATGGGACATCTCCAAATGTGGTGTTCTTCAGTGTAATCCTAAAATACAGATTATTTTCTTGGGAAAGTCATCTGACATGCAAACAGAGACCTTCTCTGCCCTTTATACAACATCATCTTTTCAGTCACCAAAAGAAGCCAAAGTTCTTAAAGGTTAACTGTTGTACAGACACAGGCACATGTTCAAGAACCTGTGCCTCAATAAAACTAGGTAAAACTGGCAAAATTATATTGATTTCAACCTATAAATTATATAATGAGAAAGCAAGGTCCCAAATTTAACCAGACATTAGCTATGTATGCATGCAGCTTAGCAAGTGGCAAACTGAGGCGAGCGCTGACTACAACGAAGCACGTCTTCTCATGTTGGTATGAGGAGAGCTAGTTAGCTGTTAGCAGGAGTCCTGCGGTGTGTTTTGGCTAACAAGAGAAAACAGCAAATGGAGCTAATGCGGCTAGCATAGCCAATAGCTAACGGAACTAAACACGGAGCAGGAGTGACAGTATCAACACGAGTGGACTGAAGTTTAGCCGCAACATGAGAGCGTATCAGTTACGTGACCCTAACCCTAACCCGTAAAAAAATGGTCTTTTGGTCTAGACATTGACTGTTCTCTTCGATTATATATACGGCTGGAGGGGAAAAGTAAGTACATTAAGGTTCAGCTAAGGCTATCTGTGGGTATTTCACCAGCCCAGAGTCTGAATTGGCAAATTTGGCTGTTTTTGCAGAAATTATACATTATAAGAATAATAACGTTTTATATGCCAACACATGTTCTCACAAAAGACAGATTCTGGTCCTAACCTAATTGGCAGTTACTACGTTTTTGGCGTTTTAGGGAAAGTACTATGAGTATGTCTCTAGTGAACTCAGTCCCTGGAGGAGGAATGAGTAATTCTCTTCAATAGCAGCATTCTGCATGTTCAGTGCTTTAAATAACTTCGTAGCCTACACGTTACCCTCCGTGAAGCAGGAGGGTTTCACACGATTTGAGCGTGCATTTGCTGATGTGCAAGGTCTCTGTCTGTCTGCGTCTCATGATTATCAACTGACCGCCACAAGACCGGAGCAGACTTTCACTGAAAGGGCCGTCACACCGGGAAAGGGAGCATTTTCGGTGGAACATTGCAGCAGTGAAGCTTTATGCTACTGAGATTACTGGCAAAAGAGAAAACTTTGAAAAGGAAGTTTCAGCGTACTTGAGTACTGTAGCTGACCACACCCTGATACTCTCTTTGCACATACAAGTAACACACACCAACACACACATACAGAAAGAAATATTTTTTTTCCTCCCATATGTTTTCCAGCCTTTTTATTTTCATCGTCTTTGTTCTTGTGTTTACTCAGCCCAGTAAAGATAATAGGTCTTTTCCTCCGTGTCTCATATTTCTCCCTGCCTTCATCTTCCCGTCTCCCTCTCTCTATCTTCATCATCGCCCTGGATTCCCCGCTTTCCTTCCTCCTCCTCCTCCTCTTTCTTGGCTTTTCTTTCTTTCTCATCATCCTCCCCGGTTTTCTCCCCCTCTCCCCCTCTCCTCCTCTCCTTCCTTTTTTTTTCTTCTCATGCAGCATTCCTCGCATTCCTGTTGGCTTCTTAAGGGGAAGGACCCCGCTGGCAGACCAAGGCCAAACATTATTACAGCGCTCTCAGCTTCTCCCAGTTTCTCTCATTCTGTCTTCCTCTTCCTCTTCTTCTTTACTGATTCTACCTCTCCATTCACTTTTGGACTTTCTGCTGCTCTCCCTCAGCCACTTTCATCTCTCGAATCCCCTCCCTTGTTCTTTAACTCCCTCGTTTCCTTCTCTCTAAAACCTCCATCCCCGGCTAATTCCAGTTTACTCACAGTGACCGTATGCTTGTACTTTAACTGTGTTAAAACAGCTTACTGAGACCACTGTGTTTCATAATTAGTGGAAATGCGGGTCATACCCTTCTCTGTTACGTAAAACTGGCTCTTTCGTGTTCATACAAGCGCATGTGCTGTTTCTTTTTACAGATGACACACTGTCCGCACATGGGAGATAAAGAGTCAGACGCAGAGTGACTCACAGAGACAGGAAACTCACAAAAAGGAGAATATGTAGTATGTCTAAAATGCATATGTATCTTTCCTTGTGTCTGCACGTATGCAGATGTGTCATAATTTAACCTAAAAATTCAAATTGAAGTTGAACTTGACAGTAAATTTTCTCTTGATGCCCCAAATACTGCCTCACTAAGGAGAATTGAAACTATAGACGCAGATGGGGAATTAAAGAATTAAAGCTTTTGTGTGATGCTCAGTCTCTATGTGTCATGGGTAGGTCTGCAAATTGTTTTACGTTTTTGTGTTGGCACCTAATTTTGCGTACTGATATCAAAATAAAAAATAAAAATGCAGTGGATAACTTCATGAAATATAAGATTTTTCCCCAAATTGTTTTTCCATTTAACAAAAGAAGCCAAAGATCTAAGATGACAAACACAGCTCGATTCTTTTTTTTTTAAAGAAGTAATTTAAAAAGAAGCTTTGTGATGAAAGAATGAGTAAAAATGACTTTTGACACCCAGCTCTAATCACTGGACACAAGTCTTTTAGCTTTGTGCATTCTGATCGCCCTCGTCTTTTATTCTGAACGTCATTCTGTGAGGATTTCAACTTCGTTTTGTAGACTTTTGCATTTTGTCAAAGATCTCTTCTCGCGTCAAATGTTGTGTTGTGGCAGGAGCCCGTCGCTGCAGGTGGGAGGCAACCGTGAAGCACAGAGTTGACCACATCCTGCCCCATATAGGACTGAGCTGCATACATCAGGCTGACTGTTTTGAACTGTCATTTCGGCACAATTTAGATAAAGGTTTGTCTTTCTGAAAATGACATTGATTCCAGCATTTTTGCTACTGAAGCTGCCATTTACCATACTGACCAATACTTCTTTGTAAAAAGGTGTTAAATTAGCAGGTATTTCTATTTTTCATTAAACGTCAATAGCCCCATATATGGACTAACCAATATATATTGGAATAATCTTGTTTTGCAGTTACTTCACACAGTTGCACACATCATGTGGAGGCTTTTGCAGTCTTTTGAAAAGCATTTTGTAGTTTTTAAATCTCAGTAATCGAAGGACAAAACAAGCAAATAGGAACAAACTCTGTAGAAGAAAGCTCTTTTTAAACAAAGACGTGTGTGTGCGTGTGTGTGTGTGTGTGTGTGTGTGTGTGTGTGCGCGTGTGTGTGTGTGTGTGTGTGCGCGTGCGTGCGTGCGTGCGTGTGTGCGTGCGTGTGTGTGTGCATGCGTGCGTGCGTGCGTGCGTGCGTGTGTGCGTGCGTGCGTGTGTGTGTGTGTGTGTGTGCACGCATACATTCCTCTCTCCCTGTGGGCAGTTGCCTGCTGCGCTGCTTTTCTGTCACCCTGTGGTTTTGTTATTTTCAACTCGAAACCGGATGTGATTCAGACTGCATGGTAGATTGTGTTATTTAATGGACTAACCACACGGCACACACGTGCACATAGACACACACTTACATGCACATATATAGGCCTGCACACGCACTTTATGTCAACGGTCATAGACACATAACACACAGAAGAAAACTCTCAGGCACACACAGTTATGTAGCTCTATACACCCACACACCGAGGGTTTCTGGGAAACCCCACCTCCCACCCCAACATTCGCTGAGGCACCCGAGGGTGAGCGAGCGGACGATGGAGCACCACCAGCAGAAGATAGACGTGCACTTCTTGGTTTCAATATTGGTCTGAAACATCAGTCGTTGACCCGGCTGACGCTAAGATCGGAAAAGAAAAAGAATAAAAGCCACACACACGCTTGTGCTGTGTGGAAACAAAAGGACGGTTGAAAGTGTGTGTGTGTGGGGGGGGGGAGACACTGAGAAGTGCGAGTGAAACTCATAACAAAATGATACATTCTGCATAAAAACGTTTTTTTTAAAAAAAAAAGGGTTCTATGAAGACGGTTAATTTCAGAAAAACAGAGGAAGAGATGGACAAAAAGTACGTCCATAGTTTATACAAAGATAGTAGAAATAAAGCATGACTAATTACTGTAGCTGATTGTCTTTATTCTTGTATTTCTTCTCATTGTGAACTTTGTTATCATTTTGAGATAAAAAAAACCTTCACCCGTCAAAGTTTTGTGATTTTTTTTTTTTTGTGGTTGTAGGATATTGATTTCACAATATTACACAACTCATGATTAAACAGAGGAAGGATTCTATGAGGCTGACCAGACTTTCCGTATGATGTGACGATTCGAGGACGTACGTGACTCCGTGTGCTGCTGACAGCGAACAGCCTCTTGATTCTAGGAAGACTCTGGACCAGACGAACTGACAGACGACTGGTCCTGCGTCATGTAGGCTACCACAGTAGCGTATGCACTGTAGGTGTGAGTGAGTGTTTTACACAGACAGGATGCTCTCCTTCCTCCTACAGGGACTCCTCGGGGGGCCCTAAACGCTTTATAGGTGGTCTGACAGCAAGAAAAAAGTCCACATTTAGACTAGTCACTCAGGGGTGTGTGCTTTGTTTCATAACGAACTATCTTGGATTCTGTACTGATCTCTAATCCTGCAACATATGAGCCAGTGGTAATCTGATAGATTACAACCCCACCGTAGTGTGGTTTATGCCTCTCACTGAATGAAATGTACAGCGGCGACTAAAGCTGTTGGTACAGTCGAGCTGAACAATCTGTGCCATTGTTATTAGGCCCACAGAAAGTATTCCAAACATTTCCCCATGAGGGCCCTGTTAACAGGCTTTCTTCTTCTGTTGTTGACGACGACGAGGTGGAAACAATGTTCAGACAGGAGTCCTTTCAGGCTTCGGGCCTCTACCGCGGATATATCACCAGGTGGTTTAGTTTGGTTGTCAGGGTGATATTACAGGGATGTTCACTTTTTTTTTTACATATATATATATATATATATACAAAAAATTGCAACATTTCAACAGCCACCAACAAAAACATGTTCACTGACAGGAAACATGTTCACTGACAGGAAACAGTCGAGAGAAAAAAGAAAGGAAAAAGGAAACCAAGTTAGAATCAAGAGAAGATTTTTGTTTCCTCAGAATGCTGTTCGGCTTTATGGACACGGTTTAGTGCATAAACCCTTCGTTTAGTTTAAGGTGGTTTCATTAGACATTTGCAAGGCATGAGCTCAACTGGTGCATGACTGTAATCAGAGATGTTCTTGCCACCACCTACTTCAGAGAGACCAGACAATCCAATACAGCTGAACGCATGACGCCACGTTCTGTATGTTACAATCTGCAGAAATCCAAATGCCACGGACAAATTATAGAAACAGTTTATAGCCAAGTATATTTGCAACATACAAGGAAGTTGACTCGGTGATCGAAGCACGGCAATAACCACAGTGCAATATTATGAGACATGATTTAAAAAAATTAGGAAAATGTACAATAGAATATGATAAACAAACAAACACGAGAAGAGAATGTTAAAATAAGTCCGTTAGACCGTTCCAAAATCAAATTGTTTGTAAGCAGCCGACTCACTGACACATGCTTCATCTGGGAGTGTCACATGCTGCATACAACTGCTGTTTCGCCCTGACAAAAAAAAGAGTAGGGCTGTTTGCAATTGTTTTTTTTTTATGAACATTTTTAAATATAAAATATCAGTGCCTATCTGAATCCTATCACACGTTTTTCTGGGGACCTCCATAAAGCCCCCCCCCCCCCCGCCCCCCCCAAAAACCACATCACTCCGCTGGCTTCGAGTTGTTGTTGTTGACAGCAGATGGAGCCATAGTGTATAGGGTTATTGTCTTTGATGGAGTCCCCACAAAGTTATTGAGCAAGTTCATAAGCAGCCGAGCGCGGATTGGCTGCCGCGTGCACCCAATGGGAGCCAGTGAGCGCAGGGAAACAATAGCCCTAAAGGTCCGCGTGAAGTCGAGGCTATTTTTGGTGGGCCCCGCCTCTCTTGCTATTTCTGTCAGCAGGAGAGCGGAGGGAAGGGGGCAGGACTTGAGGGGCCGGACTTTTCTTCTTTCTTTTTTTTTTTCTCTGCAACTTCCCCGCGCTGAGTCTCATTTCTTCTTCTTCCTCCTCCTCCTCCTCCTCCTCCTCCTCCTCCTCCTCCTCCTCCTCCTCCTCCTCCTCCTCCTCCGTACTGTCTACTGACAACACCAGCGGATCTCACCATCACCTCCCGCCAGGTTCTCGCTCTCCTGGACGCACAAGGACTTCCTTCTTTCTTTCTTCTTCTTTTTTCATTTTTTTTTAAAATTGTCTACCTGGATTATTTTTAAGCGTTGTGTTTCCCCAAGAGATGTTACCGGGTTTGAATCTTTACAAGGTAGGCAACGCTGCTGGTGACACGGTCCGATGTGGGAGCAGCTGCGGGAGCGCGTTCTCTGCCCTTTACTTCTTCAAATGTGCCTGTTGTTTGTATCGGAGTTTTACATTGCTAAGAAAAAGAGAGAGAGAGAAGAAAAAATAATTATATATATATATATATATATATATTTATGTTTTGGTGCCCGTGCAGGTGTTTGCACGGTTTTAATTGCGCACAAAAGTGACACTCACAAGTGCGTCAGACAATAAGAACTTTTTTTTTGTTTTTTGTTGTTGAAAGAAACTGAAGAAGGCTGCAGCTATAAAGTAATATGTTGTGTCTCCGGGGTTTATTGTAGCGTTCTTACAGCGGCACGCGCGCGCGTCTATAACGACCACGGAGTCCCCGTGGAAACAGGCGCACGGATAAAGACAAATAAAAAGGTGTGAAATCCCGGTAGAAATGTCGCCCTTTCTGGTTGTCTTCGTAAACAAACCAACAAATAATAATGTTTTGTTGAAACTGTGTGAAGTCTGAAAACCACAAGCGTGTCATTTAACACATGATTTAAATAGAGTTTACTTCTGGCTCTCGTGTTTGACCGTAATTAGTGTTTAGCTGCTGAACAGATGTAAACCAGCATCAGCAGCAATGACACACGCACACACACGCACACACGCACGCACACACACACACACACACACACACACACACACACACACACACACACACACACACGCACACGGGTGTGTTTCCATCACTTCAGAGGAAGTCACATTGACATACATTAATTTCCTGGAGAGGCACCCCAACAATAACCTCGCTTCTTTAATAACTGACATTATGTGGACACTTGCATTTTGTCCCCAACAGGAAGGCGAGTCCCCACAACGTGACTGTGTAAACAGATTTATGTCCCCACAACATGAGTTATACACACCCACCCACCCCCACACACATAGAGAGAAATGGGGTGATGGAAAGATTCTTTAGAATAAAAAAAACCCATATGCACTACTTGCCTAATTTTCCACTTTATGTGTCTCATTTTAGTGTGTGTGTGTGTGTTTGTTTTTGTTTCTGTTTTTGTTTCTGCTTGCTCAACCAGTACTGCCCCATGTGATCTCTAATATTCTCAAATATTTTCGACTTGAGGGTTGGGGCTAACTAACATCACAAGAGCAGCTCAGATTGTCCCACGCAGCCGCACCCATCAGGTGGCCAAGTCTGCCAACACGAAACCTTTGAGGAGACGTTACGTCCTCTGTGACTTTTATCTGCCTCTTGTCGGCTGCCAGCGGGAATTACGTCAACTTCTCTGGGCCGGTGTTTGGTGGTCTGCAATAGACATTTTCACCACAGAAAGGAGCTTTTATTTTTTTTGATGAGCAACAGCAACAGTGTGCAGTTTTTTTTAATGCTTCCAGCATCAAGTAACAATAGTTTTGTAAAAGGCTTTTACGCATTAAGATAACTAAGAGATGACCCGGTTTTGCTGCATTTCACTCGTTTATTTTTCTATTTGTCTCCGCAGATGGAATCGGCACCTCTGGGGACCTCATAAAGACAGACAGACGGGACAACAGATTTCAAATAGTGGCAGGTAGGACTTTAAACCTCTCATGAAAACCAACTGTAACGTGATGAGTAGTTGTATTTTTACTTCAACGTGTTAAAAGGTAAAGGCCACGTTCATCAGCACTGAAACATTCAAGTGGAAAAATGCTGCCAGTCTAAATTCGACCATCTTGTCCTCTTTACAACTTTTTTTTCTTTACAGCGTACACACACACGCACACACACACACACACACACACACACACACACACACACACACACACACACACACACACACACACACACACACACACACACACACGCATTACACACACACACACACACAAACACAACAACACACACACACACACACACACACACACACACACACACACACACACACACACACACACACACACACACACACACGCATTACACACACACACATTCTGGGTGACAGCGGTTTTTCCAGTGCAAAATGATCTAAGCCGTGCGACTCTTGGAGAAGTGCAGTAAAGTACAGAACAGGTGTTGGCCTAGTTGGAGAGCCGTTGCTCGGCCCGACCGTGTTGTCCACGTGTGGGTTTAGAAAAACCCGGTTAGCTGCAGGTCATGCAGCAGTGAGGTCTACTATGTGTCAGAAAGGTCATACAAACTAGGGTTAGAGTTAAAGTCAACAGGAGATATCAGTGTTTGGCTGGCTTTGGCTGTGTAAACACCCAGTTGTGGTTATTCATAGTTATTTAATTATGACATCTAATTAGTTCAGCAGGAAATGTGAACGGCAGCCAATCACACTAATATACAGTCGAAGGAATTTCCTCACTTTTCTTTTTTTTGGTCAATTTCCCCTTGATTGTGTCATTTCTTCCCAGTGATCTGGTTTATCTTAAAATTCTGGCATCTTAGAAGGTTTTTTTCTTGTACGCAAACATAAGAAACATCTGAAACTATACAAACTTATTTCCCATTTGCCAATTTCTTCTTTTCCCTCGACACATTCTTTTCAGTTGCAACTGTTTTAAGTATGTCACCTAACTGCTGCATTTTCATTTTGAATCGGGTCACGGTTACACATTGAAAATGTCTAAATTGATTACTAGTATGATGCAGGATGTGAGCCTGACCCAACTCTTATACACCTATCTCACTGCTTTAGGAAAAATCAAACTTTATGACCGAATATGAGAGTATGACGGGAATGCCTTTCTTTATAATAACCATACATTTCCACCAGTCATATATCTTTATGGCAATTGTCTCTGCATTCCGCTTGCCCTCACAGTCTTTTTAAAGAAACTTTAGAACCAGCCCAGCGACTCAGCTCGGTCCGTTCTGACTCACATGGGAAACACTCAAAGGTTTCGCCTTCAACCTGAGATCAAAATGCATTTGATCCACTGCTCCGCCCATCAGGAACAAGTCGCCCCGGCTGTTTCTTTTGTGTCCTGCCTTTTTAGTTTAGATTAGCGCTCTCCGCTGTGAGGCATGGCCGTGTGTGATCGCACTGTGTAGGATTACAATGCATGACTCTCTGAATAGGAGCCGGCCCTCCGCCGTGCCAGGCTCCGCTGACTGTGCTAACCAAGGGCCCCGCTATGTGTGTGGAAAAAAACCCGGTGAGGTCATGGCCGTGGCTTTAGGGTCTGGTTACATGTCTGTTGTCCACACGGGGCAACTGACACTGGCTCTCTCTCCTTTTGTCTTCCTCCCGAATCTCTCTCTTTACTCTCACACACACACACACACACACACACACACACACACACACACACACACACACACTCACACACACATAACCTCGCATTAAAACATTTTCAACATCGAGGGTATGGTGCCCTGAGGCCCGGCGTCTCTGAAGTTGCAGACTGGTTAGCAGTCTAAGGTGGCAGCAGTCTGGGCCACATGTGTGTAAAATGTTTAAAAGCTTCTCGAGCTCAAACAGCCCTTTAAACTATAATGGACCTGCAGGCCACCAGGATTACTTCCCACGTATGTTCTCCCTGGTACTTTGTGTAACACTAAAACTAGTTTTTTTCATGCAGTGTGCACGGCACACTCTCCTCCCGTCTGTTTTCTTTTTCTTTTTCCCGTCTGTTTGAATATTTGTATGTCTTACATTCTATCCTCTCTGGCTGACTAAACACAGTGGGGAGAAACGTTGGGGACAGATAACAACAGGCTTGATTGTAATAGCTGCAGTGGAGATCACATTTCCTCTTCCTGATCCTGGTTTCCAAACAATTGGGTCAGCTGATCCGGGCGGTTTGCTTCTTTTTTTTTCTTTTCTTTTTTTTTTTGTCACTGGTTTGCGCTGAACGAAGGAAGAGTTAGTTACAGTAGATGGAGAGGGAATGATGGGAAGGACGAAAGGAGGATAAATACTGCGGATAATGCTTGGAATTAAACATATTGTTTATTATATTAATGAATTAATCATTTCATCTTTAAAAAGTTAGTTTTGTCTGACCAACAATCCAAAAGCAAAAGATTTTCAGTCTAATATCATAGAACATGAAGAAAACCAGCAAATATTCTCACTTAAAAAGTTGCAACAACAAACCAAAAAAACAACGATTACTTGAATAGTTAAAATAGTTAATAGTACTTCAATAGTTGCCGGTTCATTTTTAGTTGATCAACTAATAAAATGTTACAATACTTCTATCAAGATGTTAACTTTAATATGCATTTAATAAGTACATTCTTTCATAAAAAATGTTGGAGGCAAAACTCCCATGTCAATTTAAGTGATTTCCATCCAGTACATGTCAATACGGTACGAAAAATACATAAATAAATATAAATATATAGTAATTAGAGGTAGTGAATGAGTGACAACGCTTTATTCCACAGAGCTCCTGTTAAGCCTTAACTCTGGTTTAATGTTTTTTTCTTTTTCCTGCCACTAATCTTCCTCTCTTCATTATACGTCTGAGTAACCTGACCTCACTCCACCATTTAATCAACGGGTTACTTTAGTCTTCATCGAGGACGGAGGTAATATATCGCTAAATAACACACTGGAGCGGTGGCACTGCTGCAGCGACTACTGTTGACTATTCATTCGACGTGTGTGTAGCGGTTTTGTTCCAAAACAGTATAAAGTCATTATATCCCAGCAGCTGCCCCCCCCCCGCCCACCCCCCCCAAAAAAATCATATCAACTTATTTGCACCGAATCTGCAGATATATTATCACCATTTTGAACTCTGGGGCCCCTTAAAGCCTGAAGGCAGTGCGCAGTGAGTTGTGGCATTAAAGGTAGTAACACTAGACGGCAGTGAAAGAGGCGGCTATTTTTGTCCCGCCGAACAAATGGCTCGATTGTCCTGCCTCGAGGTGCATGCAATCACTTGATATGTCAGAGGTAATGTTATATAATACTCTCCCAGGGTGGGGGGGTGGACATGGCACTATCTGTGTGTGTGTGTGTGCGTGCGTGCGTGTTTGTGCGTGTGCGTGTGTGTGTGTGGGCAGATTAGTACTTTTCATGTTGCTTAATTGTGTGTGCGTGTGTTTTTTCCTGCTTCTTCGTGTCTGTCTGCACATGTTTGGTGTAAATGGGACAGGAGGGGCTGTGCTGCGTGTAGAGTGTGTGCGGTGTGGCCCGAGGTAACGCTGTCCTTAACGTTCGAGTAGTGTGTCAAATCAATTTATGTCGCATTAACCTCTGAGCTAACGGCTCCTTGCTGTGGTCAGCTGGGTAATTGGTCCGTTATTGGCCTCCAGCCGCAAGTCTGCGTCCCTCCTCGGGACATCTCTCTCTCTCTCTCTCTCTCTCTCTCGCTCTCTGTCATACACATTATTTATCTTTAAATTATGTCTCGATGTGTATTGTTTTTATTATTTTTATTCAAATTCCTTGAATGCGCAAGGTACTTGGCAAATAAAGGTTTCCGATTCTGATTCTGAAGCACGCAAACGTAGAGACGCTCTTAATCTCTCTTAATGAATTGGAATTCACTCGAGTTACTGTAGTGAAAATATTTTTTTGTTCTAATTCAATTCTTCAAGCCTGCAGCGATTTGTGTTTTACCATTTGCTTCAATCAAAAAGCAAATTGACGTTTATTTAGGATCTTAAGCCATTGATACGGAATATTTTCCTGTGTTCACTCAGACCTTTTGGATATTTTTCTTCTTTTAAACAATGTGAGCTTGAAATGGTGCTTCACCCTCTGGGGGTAAGGGGCTATATTTGTTTGGGTTAAATTTAGATTAGACTTTGTTGTTCTGTTTAACACATGTAGCTCTGTCAGAAACCGCTCATCGTCTTGCACATAGACGATGTGACTATCTGACAATAGGCCAGTGTAGGCATATATGAGTCTGGCCCCAATCACGAGTTTTCCCAACCAGACTCATCGCAGTGTCTTTTGCTATAGTCTGTCCTAAAGCACAGCACTAATGAACAGCTCACATTCCCTCCAGATCACCGAGTTGACTGGCACTGACCTCGGATCAGATAGCCTGTTGTTAGGGTAAATGTAACAGGATCGCCTCTCATCTGGATGGACTCCTGTCTGTACATTTGACTGCGTGTGTGTGTGTGTGTGTGTGTGTGTGTGTGTGTGTGTGTGTGTGTGTGTGTGTGTGATGAACGGTGTCCAGTGACGTTCACAGATTCAGGCTAATCTCAACAACCTGGTGAAGTGGAGGAGAAGAGATACACAATGCATATTTATTAAATGTGCGTCTGTGTCTGTCCGTGGGTGTGGGCACCTCTGTGTGTGTGTGTGTGTGTGTGTGTGTGTGTGTGTGTGTGGACGGATTTCTCAGAAGTGCCTGTCTGGGATTCACACACAGACGGAACAGGAAACACACAACTGCAGAGAGCAAAGGTGAGAGTTGGGGAGTACTCATCACAGATGTGGTGGGTGGAATATGTTCAATATCACATGAGGGAAGTATACTAGATGTACAATAATATGCAGTGCTTTGTAATGTCAAATTAATCCAATGTGTCAGTGAGGCGGTCTTTTTACTTATTAAATCCTGTATTGACAGCAAAAATGTGCTCTAATACACTGAGGGTATCTCATATTTAACGTCTGGCATATGTCTTAACTAATGACTGCTATATTTTCCTGGCAAATGGAAGTAAATTCAGATAACAGTACTTGCTGCTGCCTGTTTGTGGTCTGAGACGCTTCGTAAACCAGGTCCTTTCTCACCATGCGCAGAGTTAAGGTAGTTGTGGAGTCTGGGTCGATGTTATTTCTGCTGCTACATGTGATGTCATGCTGGAACCCTTTGTGTCAAGTGAACTGCCAGTAACTGTAATTATGGGTTGATCTGTTCATTATGTTGTTTATTAGTAGTTAGTTCTTTCAAAGCAATTTTCCAACGCCCAAGCAGCCATACTCGAGCTGCTTGTTTTGTCCCTCCTGCAATCCAAAACTCTTCAGATATTCAAACTACTATCTAACTGACCTGGAGACAAAGAAAACCGGCAAATATTCACTTGTTCAGGAAATTACATAAATTATTCATCAAATCAAATAACTACTAGAGCACTCGGAGAGGGCAAACCTCTGCTAAAGTCCGTTTCCATAAGTGAAAAATAATGCCTATATCCGATCCGTGATTCGAATTCGGTCCAAAACTTAAGGAGTGCTTCCCTGGTCAATGTTACATCCTTCTTCAAGGTTTCATGAGAATCGGACCAGTAGTTTCTCCGCTGACATAAACAGACACACACGCACTGAGCCGAAAACATAACCTCCTTGGCTGAGGTAATTATAATTGTTTTAGCTCTAAACTTGCTATCAGCTGTTTACAAATCGGTAGCCAAATCATAATTATTATATTTTACTTGCACCATTTCTAAATGCAGAAAATGTTATTTCTGCTCCAAAGCCATGGACGTCTTCAAGTGTTTCTAAAAGGGACACTCGTGTGTTTCAGAATCAACGTTTTCAAGGTTTGTCCATGACTGGGTTTATGTATGGTTTCTTTTTTTATCTGTGTGTGTGTGTGTGTGTGTGTGTGTGTGTTTGTGTGTGTGTGTGTGTGTGTGTGTGTGTGTGTGTGTGTGTGTGTGTGTGTTCATCCCTGACCAGAGTGCAAAGCATGTGCAGGAATGTTAATGTCTTCTTCCTTTGTTGTCCGTGCAGACAGCCGAGTGTGACTGTGCATATTCATGAAGCTGCCTTCCTGGAACACGTTAACTTTTACCAAGGAAGGAACATAGATGAAAAAAAAATAAGTTGAAGAAATTTAAAGGAAGCAAAAAGAGTAGAGAAATGGATTCACAGTGTGTATACAAAAATAGACATGGTGGGATGGAAAGATGTATCAGCAAAAAAAATAACACGAAGTAAGAGACGGAGGCAGACTGTCATCCAAATCATATTTCACATTCACTTCATTAATCTTTTGCAATAGCAACAGGAGCCAAAGTTCGATGTTCACTATAAAAACTCTCTTTGTACACAGGTCATATATGGTCCAGCAAATATAAAATGTGTTATTGAATTTTGTCAATGCACAACATGTTTTGATTTTTCGATCATTTTCAGAAAATCAAACTACTTCTTAAGATTAATACAGTATTTCTGTGCAGATGAGTCTTTTATCTGGAATGATAAAATGTCCCTACTTCTCACTTAATTTATTACCTCAATAAACTTGAGTTTATGGTCTCAATCGCTAGTTTTAAGTCTTCTTCAATACAGCATGATGTTTGTTTAGTAAATGAAGACTAAATAGAGTAAAATAAATGATAAAGCAGGGAATGCTTTAGGGCATGGCTACCTTTTGAATGAAAGGTTACCATGGCGTTGTCCGGTGTGGGAGTTGTCCGTGTTTTTGTCCTAGAACTTTAACCCTTTCAAAGTGTGTTTTCAGTTCATGAAAGTTGATTGTAACCATTTTGGTCACCTGAAAGTGTCTTATTCAGCGTTTAGTTATACTTAGCTCCACCCTCTCGTGTTACTTCTGGTTGCAAAACACTAAATGGTTACAGCAAAAAACCAAGATTGCGACGGCCAAAAACCAAGGTGGTTACGGAAAAAAAAAACAAGACGTTACGGTCAAAAAACACGATGGTGACGACCAAAATGCCAAGCTCGAGGCTTCAAAACAGTAGTCCACAAACCATTGGGTGACACAGTGGCTACGTCCACTTATCATATACAGCCTATAGTCTTCACTGACAGAACTAGTTTTTGTCTCTGACATTCGTTTTTAAATATTTGAAAACATGTAATTGAACTGGTGGTGAGTATGTGAACCTGTCGTCTTTATTCAGCAGAAAACATAATCAAAGTTGTGTTCACAACGAAGTTTTAAAAAACGACTTCTTGTCTAATAGTGCCGAGTGAAGCTGACTGAGGCTTCAGCAGGAGAAGAAAGCTGCTGATAATCTGCTCTCGCTTTTATCAGCATAAAAGCCTTTGCTGCAGATTGTAGTTTTTTTTTGTAGCTTCCAATCTCTCCACCACTACCACATCTATCAGTGTATCAGTCACCACTGTTTTCATGACTCACTGTTTTCACCGCTGATAAGCAGCAACATCGTCCAGCTCATTTCAAATCATTCCCCCCTCAGCGTTGCAGAATTGTAGTGAGAAGGAATTGCACAACCAACATTAGAGAGTTGTTCGTGATTAGCAATTGTTTTCCTGATTCCGGCATTGTGTTTCTAAGTAAGTGTGAGCGTATTGAGGGCTGTGATGATAAAGGTGGAATGATATCTTGTGTGACTGTGCGGTGTGTTATAAAAGATAAAGGAGGGAGATCCCTTTGAGTGGGCTGCTGTGTTGAGTGGCTTTATCTGTGTTGGGAAATGTGGAGAATGTGTCTGATGTTAGGAAGAACGAGTGTGTGTGGGAGAGAGAGGGTGATGGCGAGCAAGAGAGGTTGGACAGATGTGTAGAAATATTGAAGTCAGGGTTGGCAGAAATATCATATCATAATTTGTTTAAGGCAGGATCACGATCTCTGATCTTATCCCGATTCTTCTTCATGTTGGTTTTTTAAGACCATTTTGCAAGTTGCTGAGCAGTACGACCAAACCGATTGCCCTACAAGATAACAAACGCCACACCAAATCCCATACTGAAAGTGATTGTTCTAAGGTTTGTTTGAAGTTTCTTTAAATTTCGGTTCTAGCTCAGCGGAAAACACAAGAGCCGAATCCATCAGCGCATCAGCTGCGAGCCTATTTGTCACCGGTAGCCTCCGGACAACGCTTTCTACTGTCCACTTGTCTCTCCTCTGCTCCATGTGTGGAGAGCCTACACGGTGGCAATGTTTTGTGGTGTTCCATCTATAAGCCTCCCTCGTCCCCGACTCTGGCTGCTTCAAGTACAGAGATGGAGTTCATTGGGTTAGCGGCGCTAATCGTCTAGCAGCGGTGCCTGTATGCAGGGGAAACAGCCGTAGAACTGGAAATGGTAGTCTGCACGATACTAACGATCTCTCTGTAAAGGTGGAGACGTTATAGTCATTCAAATATCGTCATATGGCACACCCCTAATTGAATTCAAAATGTCATTTTGAATTCTTGAAGATACTGTGACTCAAACCATGACATCCTTCACTTTCAGAACCAGTGACACTAACACAGCAGTGGTTATAAAATAGTTTTGTTTAGACATCTGCGAGAATGAGAGAGTACACCCTATGTGTAATGTGTATCCACTGGTGCTGTTGGCTGTTGAGCAGCTGTATTGCATCAGCGAGAGGAAACATGGCTTTGCCAAAGGGCATTTCCGCGGTACTTATTTTCCACATATAGCTAGATGATTGGAAATTAAATCGAGAATTCTTCTCTAATCTTTATAATTTATTTCTCTAGAAAGTCACAGAGTATGGAGTGCAGGCTGACTTGGGGAGCACTGCAAACAGAGAGGACTGGAGTTAAGCCTCTTTGTTGACACTGCTGAAGTGTCCTCGGGCAAAGCCGCGAATGCCTTCCAGCCTCCGCTCATCTGTTCGTAACCCATCGTGACCATCTGACCTCCCCGTGGAGGGGCGACAACGTGGGAAAAAAAAGAGAAGAATTTACCCACAGGGAGCGACACAGATGTCAGCAGCCGATTCAAAGCGTGACCGCTCCAAGAGAGGAATTTGGGCTCTCTGAAAAGTGTCAAAAACATCTCTCAGGCAACATACAGAAACACTTTCCCTGACGCTAAGTTGAAATCCAATAGATTGCTTGTCAATCAGACAAAGTGCTCGGTTTCTTGTCTGCCCATTAAAGGCGGCTGTCACTACTCATGCTCACCTACTTCTTCTTCTGTTTATTCCAAAACCAAGCAGAAACTAAATGTACCACTTATCTCTAATGCCAGAGGACTGTTTGGAACGGACAGAGGGGGGGATTCTCTGCGGAACAATCAGATTTATTGTTGCAAAGTTTGCTGTATTGTGCTCAGCCGATACTGTTAAAGACAGGAAACAGCCATGAGAATGTCAGTAAGGCCCTGAGTGGGACTCTTAGCGCTGCCTTTGTTGTCTGTGCAGCAGATGGAGGATTCACTGTCATTTGTCAAACTGGACAGCACACCTGGTGCCTGTGTGTGTGTGTGTGTGTGTGTGTGTGTGTGTGTGTGTGTGTGTGTGTGTAATGACTGAGTTGTTCTAAAGGTTTCAGCCTCAGGTGAATTGCAACACTGAGTGGAGCGAAAGATGACAGGGACACATGGAATTTGTGTGTGTGTGTGTGTGTGTGTGACCTGTGTGCGAGTTATACAAATAGACTTATTATAGGCGTGCAGACATCGTGGAATCTTAAAGCACCTGTTTATTTGAAGAAGGGCGGGATGCGATAGCTTTCTTGGATTCCTCTTTCATGAGCTTGCACGACACGCATAAATCTCCTTGAGAAGAAGATAAAGGCGCCACATTTAGAAACCTGTAATTTTGTGAAAGCAACATTGTTGCTTGCAATCACTTGTTTATTGAACATCAATTTTGCAACAAGTCCTCCAACCCACGCGACCGCATAGGTTGTTAATTTGTACTTTGTACGACCCAAGGTTAGCGTCCCTACCGGTGGCAGGAGAGCAAATCATCCATTTTAGGAAAAGATCACAGTTTGGGTTAAAATAGGTATTTTACATTTTACATAACTTCGGTTACATATGTTAGGTAACCTATATTACGATAAGTAAACGTAGTAAATTAACGTCCCATTTAGCGTAGAAAAGATGATAAAGCAGGATTGAAAATGGCAGTCCACAAACCAATGGGTGACATCCGTGACTATACATTTTATATGTACATATAAGATGTGGACACATTTTATACCAAGTCACCTGACTTCTTTCTTTGCTTCTGTCATATTTACTCATCCACTTAAGGTCGCTGCCTGACAATAAACGTAAATATGGATCGTTATGGTCACGCACCCCTGTCTACACCAAGGGAGCTGATGTGGAGGAAGTTAATGGCTTTAAGTTCCTGGGAATCAGCAGCACAAACAACCTGACAGTCCTCACACATCTCCATCATGGTGAAGAAAGCTCATAAACAGGAAACTTAAGACGGCAAAATTCCAGTGCCATGTTCTTGTTAACTTTTACAGAGGAGCAATAGAAAGCATCCTGACTGCAAACATTACAAACTGGTGTGGGGTGTGCACGACCCGGGGCAGGAGGGCTCCACAGCGGGTGATTAAAACCATCCAAAACCTCATTGGTGCCCATCTACTGAGCAACAGTGATATTGGGGAGAAAAAAATATTGAAAGACAAAACCCACCCCAGCTACAACCTGTTCACCCTGTTGCCGTCTGGAAAGAGATACAGAAGTATCATCGGCAGTACCACCAGAATTCAAAACAGCTTCTTTCCTCTGGCTGTGAGACTTCTTAACTCATCCTCCACCCTGCATATTGTTTTTTTCCTATGGAGTAAAATGGGACTACAATCTAAATTTTGTTGTGCAACCCTGTTGTAGAATGACAAAATAAACACCTTGTAACCTTGTAACCTTTTATAAGCTGCTTGTACCAAGGACCTATGAGGTCATTTGTGGGTGAGGACGGTCTCCAATTTTGTCCAGATGTTTATTTTGACCTGAAACTAAAGCCCTACTTAAATCTAATAATACCTCATAAACGTCTCATTTGTCATCTCAGCTGTGAATAGAAAATACATTTTTGTACTTTTATTTTAATTGGTGCATTATTTGTGTTCAGTTGTCTCTCCAGAATCTGACATTTTAGGTGATGAAAAGATACCAGCGTCTGCACTCATTGTGGCCTTAGTAGACCAGAATGCATTGCAGAACAATTTAAACATTATACCAGCTGCACATCGGCACCGCTGTGCTAAAGGCCACCAGCATGGCTGTAAACTCTTAGTCTTGTTTTTCAAAGACAGAAACCCTGAAAAACCAGTATAGCGGTGCTGATGTGGCATAACACGTCATGAATATAGTGAACATGATGACGGATGAGTTTGGGGAGTGTGAGCATCTGAGCGTGGATTTTTCTTCTGTACACGATAAGATAAAGACGGATCACATGAAGGCCTGGAGCCAGAGATCTACCAGAGATGCATGGGGGATTTAGGTACCACTGGTGTCCTCACTTAACCCTCTGTAGATGTGAGCAGCAGCAAAATGTCCTCACTAAAGAGGGTCGTTCCTCATTTTGCTATCCTTGTGACCCACGCACACACACAGCAGAGGGTAGTTCTTAAACTTGTCGACAGCCACACACACACTACCATTTACACTTGAACACTCAAGTACGCACCAACAGAGCAACACCGTAAATATAGATATTGTTTGGCGACAGTTGTAGGCTGGCAGGCAGGACTACACACACAGACACACACACACACACACACACACACACACACACACACACGCACACTCAAACCACAGTCTGGCCAGCTGCTGTGGGAAGAGGAGAGGTTTTGAATGGGAGCGACAGCTGTGGATTCCTCAGCATGAAGGGGTAGGGGGGAGGGAAGAGAGATAGGGGATAGCAAGATGAGTTGGAGAAGGAATGAGTGAGTGAGAGGAGGAAGAAAGAAAAGAGGTGGAGCGAGGCGCAACAAGGATTTATTTTTCTTTTCTCTTCAACCAGATTTCGATACTTAAACTTGACTATTTTCATGTATTCAGATTGAAATAGCTTTATTTATTTTAACTGGAAGAAAAGGGGGCTGGTTGTTAATACAAAGTATATAACCGAAAACCTGAACTAAGGCACTATAGCCTACAACTGTTATACTTTATTTATACTTTATTTACACCACTTATTAGTGAGCCAGGACGTGCAGGGCGGCTGTTGAGAAAGTCCGGTAACGTAGTATACAAAGAGTTTAAAGAGATGTAAAGTCTGTGTAAGGAGGCGCTCAAACAAACACAGGACTTTCACCCAGGAGACCGCTGTCCGTCTCCCGTGTTAAACCAAAAGTCAACGCTGACTTATTTGAACTCACTTTTGTTACACAACAAAAGTACCTAAATTAAAGTAAGGTACTTAATTAATTTATGTACTTAACTAACACCACCTACTTAAGTTATGTAACAACAGAAGAAACACACTACTTTAACCCAAACCATGACCTTTTCCTAAACCTAACCAAGTGTTTTTCTTTTTTTGCCAAAACTAAACCAAGTAGTTCAAGGGAACTTATTTTAACCCATACAACAACCTTTTTCCAAAACCTAACCTAAGTAGGGTTATTTTTGCCTA
This sequence comes from Ophiodon elongatus, assembly GCA_016806645.1. Classification (NCBI taxonomy): domain Eukaryota; kingdom Metazoa; phylum Chordata; class Actinopteri; order Perciformes; family Hexagrammidae; genus Ophiodon; species Ophiodon elongatus. The sequence goes on along the minus strand of JACSYO010001999.1, from coordinate 1,688,823 downwards.
ATCTTAACCAAGTAGTTTAACAAAAACTACTTTATTGCCTAAACGGGTTCTGCACTGCGGGGGCTTGCGCACTGATAGCTCGTCTTGATGGACATTCGTAGGAGAACGCACAAAAACCTTTGGGAAGATACTAAGCGTTGTATGAGGATACGTTGCCGTGTTAGTCTACAAAAAACTTTAACTTTAACAAAATTACTTCAACTTCTTACATTACGCAGTATATCAGTCACTATCTGATTTAAAGACGCGACATTCTTAGACATTCAGTGTTACACACACAGTTTGGTTTGTTCTGTAAAAGTCTTGAGGTCTGATGGGAGTAAAGACCATGTGATCCTAACTGTCAGTGCAAGACTATTCATAGAGATCCTGTGTTGTGCAAGAGTCATTTAGCAACTTTGTGCGACTACAACCTCACCTCCTGCACCTTTTACTCTATTAGAGTAATAACCATGCTGATAAATGCTACACTACACTACACTAAACACTGATCGTTATAAACAACAGTGAATCAGCATATATCAAAAATGAAGGCTTTAAACTATAGATGTCTTGTTGGTCTCTCTTGGGCAAATGCTGCCGTTACCAATCCCAAAGAACAGATCGTTGTTTTTAACAAATGGAAGAAAGTGGGTGTCATTTGCTCCAGCTAACATGGTTAAACAGACAAAGAAAACAAACAGCGCCTCCTAGACAAACTCTAACCACATAAAACATAAAGTCCTGGGAGAAAGGTGACACACCACTGCACTTCCCAGAAACTGAAGTCAGCAAACTGTAGCATTGCAAGACGGTTAAGAGTCAACTGAAATGACACATGCTAGGACATATTTTCTCCTCTTTATGCTATTAGGCAGTGATTGTAACCAATCATAGACACACAGTACATTGTGTCTATGATTGTAAACAATCATAGACACAATGTACTGTGTGTCTAAACCATAGACTGTATTTAGGAAGTGGACTTAATCATTGTGATGTCATCGTGACTGCCGTTTTGAAGCCGTGAGTTCATTAAATTGTGCCATCGCCATCTTGGATTACGGCCGTCGCCATGTTGTTTTTTTCTGCAACCAATGAACAGAAGTTACCATATTTGGAATGCGGAGGAGCGACGTAGAGAGGCCGTATACAGCTCTGGTAGCGGCAGCGACCTGTCAATCACAGTAAGCCCGTTCTAAAGCATACCCTGCTTTATGGTCTATTTGACTCTAAATGGACCATAATTTACTAAATGAACATCATGCTGTATTGAAGAAGACTTGAAACTAGAGATTGAGACCATAAACTCATGTTTACAATGTTTACTGAGGGAATAAATCA